>JASEKS010000224.1:87187-176056 GCA_030770415.1 Pleoardoris graminearum
GGGGGCCACAAAATTTTACCGTCAGGTAAAACCGGGGGGCCACCAACCACGCCGTGGGTGGCCCTCATGTGCCTAAACAAAACCATCATTTGCGTCACAAAAAAAAAAAAAAAAAAAAAAAAAAAAAAAAATTACCACCTACGCGATGGATTGAAATAGCCTAGCTAGTTTCGACCCGTGCATATGGGTATAAGAGGTCGGTGATGGGCCGGTAGTCTTCTTCTAAAGACCGAAAATCGCCTGCAGCTAGAGGATATGTCTAGACGGGCTCAATTAGTAGTCGCCAGATGCTCCGTTGCGTCAGTATAGCACACTATGCCTTTCAAATACGTTTTGCGAACCCGATAGTCTGGAACTTATCTTGACGAGATCCTGCCATTTATTAGGAAAGGCTTGCTTCAATCGCGTCGCACTGTGTCGTATCCAAGAGACGTTGGATGTATGCCCCGAGATGTTCCATGCGCTGGAGCGCGTCGTGAAACTCGGTGGATCCAGCAGTATACGGTTCATCGCGAGCGTTCGTGAGGCCTTCCATGCCGTACTTGTCGACTTGCTCCTCTGGTGTACGTTCCATGAAAGTCGCGAGGTCCGCTAGAATATGAATATTATGCGGGTTGACAGCAAGTTGATTGAAATATGTTTTGAGACCTGATCCATGGTCATCAGCATGCGGGAGTCGACGAATGCAATACTACCAACCCCCTCTAAGCATGGCGTTGAAGGAAAGGTTCTCCCTTTGGTCTTTTTCGGGGTCGAACTCTCGGAAATTGGCATCTCGTACGATGTGTGCGCCCAAAGACGTCATCATCTCGAGAGCGGCCTCGAACGACTCAAGCACATCTGTATCTGTAACTGTACGAAGGGCCGAGGCGGACATCTGGACAGAATCGTTAGATCTGGCACAGTGACACAGTGAGGTTACCAACTACTATTCGAGCGCCCTTCAATGCGTCTTCTTTACACAGCGAGGCATAATTCGGAATTTCATCAAAGGGAATAGACTGCGTTGCGCTGTCATTTTCGTCCCGTCCTGAACAGGTCAATTTGTCGACGTAGATGGCGCACACTTGCCCTACCTGCCAGTATTCCCAGCATTATCGCTGCGTCCTTGACGGGCCGTGGTATCGGAGCAATCGTATCTTTGTGCTAGGACACCGGAATGGTGCCTGCCCTCGACACCAGCTCAACCGTTGGCTTCAAACCGACCACAGCGTTTCTCTGCGCGGGTACACGATACTTCCCCATGTCTTCTTCCATTTCAGCAACTGAGGAATCATAGAAGGATGCTTTACAGACCTCTGCTCCAACTGCCGCAGGCGCAAGGCCCAATGATGCTGCCACTACGGATCCCGAGGACGAGCCCTGCGGGTCTTGTCTTGCATGGAAGCCACTGTGACATTGGCCGTAAACAGAACTCCAGCCATTCAGGGCCCTGGCAGCACGTGTGTTGCTCCACTGTGTAAGAGCAGTTTTTCCTAGTATGACCGCTTCCCCGAGTTACATAACGCTCCGACGACATGTGCTTCGGTCGCGGGTCGTGCGCCTTTCAGAGCGAGAGATCCACCTTGGAACAATCAGTCTCGGGCCGCAGGCTACGTTAGATTTCGAGACCTACCGGTAGTATCCATCCTGTTAAGCGTGTTGAACGTTTCCTTTACCAGGATGGGCACACCGTGTAGGCCGCTATAACCTCGATTGGTACCGATGATCGTGGAGTGATGATATATGCTCACCCACGAATATTTCCGGAACGCCGCTCTTGATCCAAACATTTGGCGTCGTCTAGCGCATTGGTGTTTACTTGCGCGATCGAATTCACGAAGTTATCGATTTGTTGGATGCGCGCGAGGTAAGTCTGGCCGATTAAGAGCTTTACAAAGTTTCGAGTCGAACCGGTGGATACCTTTGTCCATGCCTCGCTTGAAAAGCTTCCGTTGGCAAGGCCAGCGATTAAGTCTTGCAGGTCTGGATCAATGATCTTCGCAGTCGGACCTGATGCCTTCGACCATCTTGTGCCGGCGCGGTTGGCTGAAGTCATATTCGTAGAGAAAGAGGACCCGAGATGCGAAATGTCCAAAAGATGCAATGCGGACCATGGTGATCGAAGAATGCGGTCGTTGTTTTAGAGGGTCACGGGCATTGGCCTTGCGGTAATTTCGCTTCTTCTGTTTCAAAGTGTTACTCTCTCGGTTTAGAGGAATTAGGGTGACACTTCGGAGCGACTCTACTGTTCCCTATCACTAGGACTACTTCTGCTGTACGATAAAATCACCACCATTCTACACTACACACTAAGATCGAGCTTATGCCTTGATTTAGGCACCGACAAAACGATCAAGTCCCGAATCTGCCCTGTAAAGCCCCATTAGGTCTTCCGCCTCGAAGATCAACACCGCAACCCTCCGAACCATCTCCCTCTCCCTCTCTCATGCAATACCACCCAACCGATCTGCTATAAAACACATAGCGGCCTCTCTTTTTCCTTCGCACAAAGACCCTCACCACTAAACACACTCCTCCCTCTCCCGCTTCCCGTTCCTCTCCCTCCTTCCGTGCACCCTAACCCACTCGCTCCACACGCCCCGCCACACATCCCTCTCGCTCCTGCCCAAGCCCGCAAACATCGCATCGGTGCCCTCCTTATTCAGTTGCGCGACGCCGATAACTTCCCATATACCCGGCATGAGCTTATCCCGCACATCGGCGTCCAGCCGCCCGTACAATGTGAAGCGGCAGAACGCGCTGAGAAGCGCGTACACGAACTGGCTCGCGTACTCGCGCGCCGCGCGGACGGGGTCGTTGAGCGTCGTGACAGACCGCGTCTTCTGGACAGACGACTGCGTGGGCGAGCACAGCGTGCTGAGGAGGTGCGCGTAGTGTGCTGCGTTGGCGGGTGTGAGGCGGGGCGAGGGCGCGTCGAGCCAGGGCGGGAGCGCAGCGCCGCGGTTGAGGTTCGGGATGAAAAGGCAGAGGAGGAGGCTCTGGAGGAGGGGGAGAACGAGGTGGAAGCGGCCACCCAGGCGGCTGCGGCTGTGGTGCAGGAGCAGGAGGAGGCGCGTTGTCTCGCATAGGCGAGTGTGGATTGCGGGCGCGTGGATGGGCGATAGGCGCGGACTGTTTCGCGTGGAGAGCTTGAGGAGGACGGCGAGGAGGCACTCGATGTTGTGCTGGGAGGTCATGTTGGGTTTGTGGAGGAGGATGATGTCGATGGTGTCGAGGAGGGTGTTGAATGAGGCGTCGTCGCGGACCTCGCCGAGCAGAGAGCAGATCTGAGGCATTAGAGCAAGTTGCTGCACCTTCACCTCGCTTTCGACTTCCTGTTTATCGTCCAAGGTAGAAACAACAGCGTGAAGTAGTTGGTAAGCCACCTTGTGACCGTGGGCGTTTGCTTGCGAGACACAGAAAGCTATCAGGTCGAGCTTCTCTGGATTTTGCAGCGCCATGACTGCTTCTTTTACGCCATTCAGAATAAGTCGGTCCAATACACCAGTGTGAAGAAGTCGAGAGGCAACACGGAGAAGCCACGTTGTGTTTGGGTATAGCTGGTACTTTGATAGAGCACCAAAAACGGTAGGCCAGGTCTCTATTGAGATTGTATCGATGCGGACATTGTCGGCATCTTCAAGCGAAACCTGTTGGGATATCCATGCCCGAAGGGACGATCGGGCAGCGTCAAAGAGGCCGTCGCTGCTGCGCAAGAGCGGTAGAGGTATGTAGTTGTAAGCTTCTAAGATCGAATCGTGCGAGATGGACCATGTATGGAGCGTTTTGCCTAAGAAGTCGACCAATTGAGTGAGAGGAAGGAGCGCTTCCCATTCTCGGGCCGCTAACAGTGTTCCGGTGAGCACAGTAAGTCGGGCCGGGGAACTCGTCTTCGATTTCTTTACCCATGAATCAACCTTCTTCCGGTATTGTTCGAAAAACGTCTTGTTCTGTGCTTGGTCCTTGTTCGGTATAAGATGGCTCAGGGTCAACTGCACAACAACCTGCAACAGGTGAGTAGCGGGAGATGTTTCCATCCCAGCTTCATGCAGAGCATGTGTTATGTCGAATATTGCACTACCGTCTGACGATATCTTGGCGGTAGCATTCGGGACCTGCATCAGATGGACCATGATGTTTAGTAGTGGTGCTGCAATTCTGGGTGCAGCTAACAGCAGTGCTAGAAGCTTGTCCAATGCGGCCTCTCTCTGTTCCCGTGACAGAGAAGTAGGCGACACCTGCAGAAGAGCACATATCGAACTCGCGCGAAGGTCCTCGTTAGAATGTTCCAGGTTTGCTAGAAGCACGGAAACGAATGCTGCCTCGACGCCAGTATTCCCTTGTTTCAAAACGGAGCTCGCAAGTGACTCTACCAGTGGGTCCCGCAGCGTAGGGTCCAACTTGGAAATAGTCTCCAATAGCCGGGAGAGCACCTTTTGGGCAGCTTTCAGGTCGAAACAGTCGAGCAGCTGCGCATACTCAGCGCAAAACAACTCCAAAGTCGTGTTCAGTTCGCGGGGTTCCAATTGACCGGGCGAGATGGCTTTCAATACCTTCTGCAGCCTCTTCTCGACAAGCTCCGCTGCATCGGGAAGCGTTGATAGATAGTCGCAGGCCACGAATACAAATACAACAGCAGCTGTACGACAAGAGGAATGCAGACGTCGATTGGGTTCTTCCTTGCGCGCTAAGACAGCATCCCTGGATGCTCTCTCAAGCAGCGGTCGGACAAATTCTTTCTGCAGGGCTGCGGATCCGTGGAAATGAATGGGCCATAGGTGTCCTAAAAGAAAGCACAAGGAAGCCCATGCCATCTCCAGCGCTGTGGGCTGACTTGGACCGTCGAGTTGGATCCAGGCTTCATAAGTCCTCCACACGGACAGCATTGTTGGTCTGAGCGACTCGATGGTCTCCTCCGACCTGATAGAATAAAGCAACGCTTGGATAAGCACAGCACTGCTGAGGGCCTTCTTCGGATGCTTCTTGGTGTATTGCCCTAACCGCTCAGCGTGCTTCTGGAACAAAGTCGAGATCTGCGTAACCGTCAAGGACTCTTCACACACTCTGGACAAGGCCAGGACGAGATCACGGTCTTCCCAGATGCACGGCTGTAGCTCTACCAAAGGTTCGCGGTTAGTCGGCAATGTTCTCCGAAGCTCATCATCCCATCGATCTATGAACCCGAGCAGCTGACGATTCCGGGAAAAGGCGTTGATAATTGGAACAATAATTTTCTGGATTACATCTTTTCTCGTAAAGACTTGGCTGGATCTCTGGGTGGAGTTGGGCACGGCATCATCGCAATCGATCTCCATTCCATCGTTGTCGTTTGTCTCAGGGCTGTCGAATTTGAAAGCGGAAATTTGCTCAAAAAGGAACGCGGCTAGATCATTTGGTGGTTCGTCCGCTGAAGAAGCCGTTGGCTTCGGGTCGACCAAGAAGATGGAAGAATCGATTTCGACCAGGGCTGCAATGAGCGGCCAGTTGACGACTCTTTCCTGGTTGAGTGGGTACTTGAAGCCAGAGTGAAACCAAAATAGATCCCTGAGGATCTCTGTATCTATGTGCACATTGTGTGAGGCCAAAATAGTAAGGCACCTCTCGAATGCGGCAATGGAAGCTTGAGGGGCTGCATATTCCGGAGGGCTCAGAGAGCAACCCAAGCATTGCGCGAGGATGACCAGAGAAGCCTGTATCCATGGCTTCTCTGCGGTCCTACCTTTCGGTGTCCGTGCAGGCGAGGAACGGACCACGAGATCCAGCAAGTGTGGAACCGCGTCGAACAGAGGCGCAAAATAGGCAGGCATTTCTACACCGGTATCTTGGATCTGGGCAGCTTGGAGAAGCTTTGAACTGAGTGGTTCAAGACTGCTAGACAAAAGTTCTGCCCTCGTCTGGGTGGTTCCTGCTTCCTTCGCGGTCGCGACGCTCGATGTATTGAAGAATGCCGTCCGGGATGGGAGCAGTATGTGCTTAGCTATCAATCGATCCAAGGTGAGCGAAGCATCCCCGAGAATCCTGGGTTCAATCTGTCCGGCGTTGCCCAATGTGGACTGGCGGAGGGTTTGCGAAAGGAGTAAGCTCGGTATCAGACATTCGGTCGAAAATTGCTCTACAGACGCGCCAGAGTCGTCCTTGGCGTCAATGGCGCGCAGGTCCCAGATATTCACAGCCAGAGTCAGATCTAGATAATCAAAGCTCTGCCAAACATCCCGTGTGGTCGAACATATCCGCTGAACCGCATTCAGCCAGTTTTTGAGGACGCGGGCGGCCTGGGCACTCTCTGTCCGCAAGACCATCTTCATGTGCTCACACTGAATCCTCTCCTCACTCGACCCTTGCGCGTCTCCCTTGTCTCGTATAGATCGGACAGTGGTCCTTATGGCATCGAATAGTGCTGCGGATCCGCTCGATTCGACAGCGGTTCTTTTGGAAGGCATAGTGGCCTCGGAGCCTCGTTTCCGCTTGCGCGAGGGCTGGGGATCCTCCTGCATCGCCTCGCTCTGGTCATCCCGCGGGTGTCTGTACTGTTGCGCTGACCCCGGTTGGATCGTGGCATCGGCGCCGAACTTCTCTTCAAGCGCTTTCTCGAGAATGGCTAGAAAATGGGAATCTCTCAGGTGAGGAGCACACCGCGACACCTGGAGGACTTCAGTCATCCAGTCGAGCAACCTCCATGCCCTTACGCTTGCACGTGCCTGTGCACCGCCCTCTCCCGCGTCTTTCAACTTTTCAAGAATCCACCGCAAAACCCACTCTGCCCTTGCGCGCACGATGCGCTGAGCAACCTGTGAGCGCGCATTGCCAAGAAGGTTGTCCCAGTCGTCCGGGAGGCCTATGATGTGCGTGGCCTGGCGTATCTGCTCGTCCAGGTCGGTCAAGTTCTGGTTAATGGCCTGCAGTCGCGGGCGGGTCGGCGCAGGAATGCCCGCAGGAGTCTGTCGCATAGAATTAGTTAATGGAGCCCGGGCGCAAACAATTGACTAACCTGCGTCGGCGTCGCCATCCTGTCGTGTGACTCGCGTCACTCTCGCGGGAAGTGTGCGACTTGTTGCGGGGAGCTCTCTCTTCTGGAAAATTTGGCTGACTAAGCCGGATCCCTGTCGGTTCCAAGCTTCGGGAGCCCGAGCTTTTCCGCGAAACGCCAGGCACAACGCAGCAACAGCAGCGTCATCCTCCTCGCACAGCGTCGATTCCGGCACCGACCGCCCAATTGACTGCACAACACCTCCAACATGACCGAAAAGCCCTCCGAGCCCGCTGCGCAGCCCGTCGCGCCCATTCCACGCACCACCCGCCCCATGAGCGAAGCGCTGCTGAACGAGAAGGTACTGCATCCGGGCACACGGCAATCGAAGCACCATCGCGAGCTATTGGGACCCACAATCGAAAGATTTGGATGCCAATTGCATCTCTGGACAGCTTACGCGACTCCTCCAAGCTCCTGGCTCGCCTACCTAGAAGCTGCGAATGGACAATGGTTGTGTAAGGGCTAACATTGCATCTAGTGGGACCGCTGCCTCTCTTCGATGCTCATCCGGTCAGGCCTTGGCGTCTCCTTCGGCATCGTCTTCTCCGTCCTCCTCTTCAAACGACGCGCATGGCCCGCCTGGGTCGGTCTCGGTTTCGGTGCTGGACGGGCTTGGGAGGAGTGCGATAACGTGAGTGGAAAAACACACCCAGGGTAGTGACACAATGCTGACACAGGGCAGTCATTCAGGCGAGCAGCGGCACCCCCAAAGGACGGACTACGAGTAATTAGGCCGTAAGAATGGCACGAACGTTAGGTGCGAGCGTGAGGGAGGACATTGCAGGGTAGGATGATTCTGTGCAACATATCATGTACAGTAGGACGTGGCCATAGACGCTTTCAGCTTTCAGGAATCCATTACTGTATATTCTGGCATTCGCGTTACGGAGACATCAGGGCAGGAACTTGGCTCTGCATGTGCATCAACGCTTCCTACCCTATGCGTGCCTCTCTACGCTACGGTTCCACGATGCTCGAGGCCTGCCCTCAGCCTCAATCGCAGCATACTCGCTCCCGCCCTCTTTAATAACTGCCCTGTCACGCCCGACACGTCACTCCTGCTCAAGCAGAGCTAGACCCAGGCTGGTGAGATTGTGGTTCAGAACCCTGTACCAGGCTCCTACTGGCTGGTTCTATAGCTTGAACCTCTCGGCGCCGCTGTGTATCCCACGAACTCTCTAAGCAAAGGTGATTGAAGAGAGCCAAGGTTGATTATGGAAGCTGACAGAACGGCTATTTTCCTTCGGTATGATTTGACGACGCAAGATACCGGGAAAGGGTTGTTGACAACTGTGAAACCAATGTGTGGTTCCACACTTCTGCCTGGGTGTAACCACGGTTCTACTAAAAACACTAAGAAAAATATGAAAATTGCAAAAAGCGCCTCTAAAAACACCGTCAGAGAACGCGTTAAGCGTTTGGCCTATAACACGACTGAATCAGCAAGGAGAGCTGCTCGTTTATAACAGGGGTGTCACAATTCGCCTAATAACCTTGGAATATCACCAAGAACGTGCATCTTCCTACGGTATAAACACCGCTGACTAACCGTACCAATAGAACTCCACCATCATACTGATAATCAGGAATGGAACCCACAAACCCTCCACGACGGGTCGTCCTTCGTTACCACGTCAGATACGAGCTCGAGGAGCAGTCATCATCAAGCAATTCCTCGCATCAACCCAGTCTGAACATACCGAGCACTTTTTCATCCACTCAATTCCGCCCAACGCATCCTCCAAGATACATACCGTCCTCAGCCTCCACCACGTTAAGAACCCGGCCGCCAATCTCAAAGAAATCCCGTACGAGGTTTTCGCTATCGCAAAAGAGGGCAACTTATACGTCGTTCTATCGTTTGCAAACCCTATACTCACATATGTTAGCGTCTTTCGGAAGCTTAAAGGCAATACGTGTAAGATCGCGAGCGTACGCTATCGAGATATTTCCTAGGGCACTTACCGTCATTAACCCGATAAGTCCTCTGGGGTTTCTGCACGGTATACAGGGCAATTTCCGGGTATATTGATGTCCTGGATATCGAGGCTTGGTGGAAAATCCGGCATTTGCCCGCTTGCAGGAATGCAGACTGAACGATCGGGACGGGCGTCTGCTGCTGCACACCGGATGTATTCATCTCTGATTTGATGCCGAGGTCTGTGGCGACAGTCCGCATATATTTTGACTCGGATCTCGCACATTCTGGGACGAAGTTGAGGAGAGTTTTCATTGGGATGATGGTATTGGTGATGCAGAGGGGACGTGCTGTAGAGCCTGAGGGCACGCCTCACTCCCCGGGAAGGAGCGGCGTATCGGGCTTTACAGGGCAGTCATTGAAGAGGGTAGGAGTGAGTAAAGATAGAGGCGAGTACAGAAAGTGAAGTAGGACATTACCCTAGCCTACTCTAACCCTCTTCCCGTGTAACACCGGGTTGCGCCTTAGAGCCAGTTAATTTGGTAATAGACGACGCTGACTGGTCTATGCCACTCTATATGAGGATATGTAATTCGCCCTTGGACGCGCTTACTGAAATTTTTATCTCGTCTAGCGCTACAAGAGGCACGGAGGGAACAGCCGGGGCAGGATCGGCTTTGCTTATGGAGTAGGCGCGCCATGCAATACAAAAAATGTTAGAGGACAAATGCATGGCTGCCATGCTAAACGCGAACGCGTAATCTTCTCGCAACGAGCGAGTACAACTGTGAACAATGGCCCGCAGGCCTGGTATCATCCCATCCTTCTCTTCTTCATATGCAACCCTGCCGCCATCTCAATCTCGTCATCCTCAGCGATTCGCCGACATCTGCACTCTCTCCACCGCGCAAGAGCCTCAAAATTTGCCCTCGTCACTTGACCCATCCCTCTTGAGCTGCCCCTTCCCAGTCCCCCCAGCCATGACCTCCTCATCGTACCCGTTAGCCCCTTCCCCATCACTCCCACTCCCATTCGCCGTAAACTCGTCGCTAATCATCTCGCCGACCTCCATCCACGTATCGCTGGTCGCCGGAATAGGCGAGATCCTACACAGCGCCCAGTAGACCACGGCCGCAACGCCAAACCCACAGAAGTAGTTCAAATCGTAGATGCGCTGTGCGGCAACGGGAACCTGGCGGCCGATCGCACCCGCAAAGCCCACGACGTTGATCGCGATGCCCGCGAGGTACGCCGCGTACGCGCGCCAGTGGAAGCCCCACGTGAAGTAATACGGCGCGGTCTTCTTGCCGGAGTACAAGTCGTGTATCTGCAGGTATCCCTTGCGCACGATGTAATAATCGCAGATCATGACGCCGGCGATGGACGAGAGGAAGACCGAGTACGCGGACAGATATGTCGTGAAGCTGTTGTTGCTGGCGAGGAGGTGCCACGGGCACATGACCAACCCGACGAGCGCGCAGATGTAGCTCCCGCGCCGGATGTTGATGTAGCGAGGCGCCAGCGCCGTCATGTCGGTCCCGGCGGAGACGGAGTTCGCCGCGATGTTGGTCCCGAGCTGCGCGAGGGTGAATGCAGCGGCAATGATGAACACGCCGAAGCGCTGGCCGGAGCCGCCGTCTTCGTTGAGGAATGACTCGAGGAGATCGAGCGGATCCCAGATGGGGTTGCCGCCGAAGATGACAGTGGACGAGGAGGACACGATGATGCCGATGAAGCTGGTTATCGCGAAGCCGAGCGGAATGGTAAGAAGCTGGGGGAGGAAAGCATCGTGGGGCTTGCGAGCGAAGCGTGCGAAATCGGGGTCGTTGACGATGAGCGTGGCAAAGTTCGCGATTGCGCTCATAATTCCCTTGATGACGGCCCAGGCGAGGGTGGAGCCCTGCAGTTTTCCAGGCTGGTGGACGATGGGGCCGATGCCCTTTGCTCGGACAATGGCCCAGACGAAGAATGCAATGCCTGCGGTAGGAACAAAGTACGCTTTAACAGTGAAAAGGTGCCTGATCTTGTGCACGGGGAACCACAGAGCGGGTAGCGAGCCGGCCCAGAAGAGGAAGAACGAAACGAAAGCCACGGTGCTAGTGCCTGAGCTGGGGATCCCATTCTTGATACCACCCGAACCATCCTCGTCACGCCAGGAGTTCCAGATGCTGCGGATCATCAGGTAGACGCAGGTTCCTCCAATCCATCCCTGGACGCCGTACCAGATGCAAGCCATGGCTGCTCGATTGAAGACAGGCCATAACGCGCCCCAGATTCCGAATGATGAGCGACTAACAACCGGGAAGGATACGTGATAGGTTGCGCCGATGCGACCGGTAAGGCACACAAAGCAGGCCGCGATGGTGTACCCAATCCAAACGCAAATCCAGCCTTGCCACCATGCCAGACCATCTGCGATATTACTTCCCGAGATCATCCAGGTGTTGATGTTAAACGAGTCAGCTGGACGTCGTTAGCAACGCGGGTCTGAAAAGGAGTTACAAAACCGAGTATGGTAAACCGGCAACTTACCAATCCAGAAACCCACAAAATTCCAAGCTCCCCATTGTCTGCGCGCCGCCTCAACGGGCTTCAAATCATGGTTACTGGAATGGGATCAGATACACTCTCACAATCAAGAGTGAGTACAAACTAACTACAGCATCAGCTGAGCCGTGGTCAATTCCGACTCATTGTCTACGGCGAGCTTGCCTATCCAAGGAGCGACCTTGGCTTTTAGCTTCTCCATGATGGTCCAGGGTAGACAGCAGTCCGGCTCGTCGCTGTCGTAGATCTCATGTAGCGTTGCGACTGGGGCGGTCTTATATATGGAGTCCGAGCTACTATTGCTGCGCGAGGCGACTGCATGATAATCCCTGACGATACTAAGGGAATGACGTGGGGAAGAGGCTCGTTCAGGGTCTGTGCAGGATCGGCTACGGTCTTTCTTCAACAATGGTTCGGTCGCTGGATCCTCTCTTTCAGTCCCCTGGTTGCACGGCATGACTAGCCGGGAGGAATCTTGGTTCTAAAGGTGGGCGCCGCGGCGAAACTGTTATGATGTCACTGAGAATTTACATGCTTTGCCCTCGGGTTCGAAAGCGAGCAGAGCGAAAAGAAATATATATCTTCAACAAGTCAAGCATGTTCGGGGAGTAACTGATAACACACTGGTTAGGATCGCATACCGCGCATCAGTGCAACTCACGCGGAGCGTCCCGCAAGCCTTATCGGGCGAGTGATAGCGCCAGCCATTAGTCCAGAGCTTCGCCGTGGGCCAACGGATACAACGTGACGGACAACAGGATCCTGTGGGAAGATCTTGTGATGGCATCTGCGAAATACCTTCATCAGCCGCGAGCAAACTGCACCTCGAATCCCGTTCACATGGGCCGTATGCGGTGTCCATGTTCGCTTAGCCTGCTAGGATGAAGACATCCTTATCGGTATCAACACATTGTTAGATACGCCGTCGGGGAGGAGTAAAATGTATGTTGTGACTAGATAGAAACATGTCAAGAGTATGTGCGCCTTGGAAGGACGCTCTTTATCGCATGCGCAACCGTTTTCTCGGGCATATGCGCGGCATTGCGCGCCATGTTGAGCTTGATGTATACACGGCTAGGCTGCGAAAGGCATTAGCGTCGCGATAGGCGTTGTGGGTACCACATGTGACGTTGCGGCAGCGAAAGGGCCAGTAAAGTGCCGCCTTGGTGTGCGGCTGACTCGATCGGATCTCGTAAGGGGATGCCGTGCATCAACTGAAGCCTCCAAGAACAATGACAGGCAACATGCCTCTCAACATTGAAATCAGTCTCGTCTCAGCAGAACAAACCTATCCTCTCCGGCACATGGTCCTCTGGCCGGAAAAACCGCTCTCGTTCGTGCAGCTCCCGGAGGACGATTCTGGTCAGCATTTCGGTGCCTTTACCACATCTTCCGGTCCTCCAGTCCTGGTCGGAGTCATTTCCGTCTACATTTCCTCTTCATCTCCTCCCTCAGCACACCTAACATCAGACAACCCCTCCCTGGCTCCTCATGAGACTTCGGTTTCGCTTCGATCAGCGCGTTTCCGCAAAATGTGCGTCCTTCCGTCCCATCAATCCCAAGGAATCGGCTCCCAGCTCGTCCACCACGTGATAAAAACCGCATCAGAAGCCGGGGCGACCTCAATCTGGTGCGATGCGCGAGCTAGCGCCTTGCCGTTTTATCATCGGCTTGGGTTCGGAGCCGAGGGAGAACCATTCGATAAGAGCGGTGTCGAGTATTTGGTCATGAGGCGACAGTTGTCGTAATGATCGCGAGATTTGCTTGCTATGTGCCTTGGGGTCGTCCTGGACAGTTTCTTATGTGTTGAAGGTTCCGGGATGATTGTACTCCGGTATCAGCAGTTGCCTGGCAAGATAATTACATCTTCTCCTTCCGAGATGGAATTCATCCTCAAGATCTGTAAGAAAATGGAGGTGGCTAGGTTATTAAATGTATCGGAGAAACCACATGATCTAATGTTGATTTCACTACGAGCGCACCGTTATCCTGAGACGCTTGGGCAATGCATATGTTGAGCACAAGTTAGGTAAGATCGATAGTCTCGATATGTTCTGGAAATGATCGAGCAGCCCTAAGGTTTCTCTTTCGTTGGGAAGCAGACGGTTCCGTGGTTTCAAGGGCACCACCCGGCGTGGCATGATCCTCGATGCGGTTGGACGTGAAGAACCGCAATCGTGCAGCTCGAACCTCCTCAGCACTAGGAGGGCCTTGGGTGCTCTCGGCCGCATAGGTGGAAGAAGCTGACGCGGTCGTACCAATTTGGGGAGGCGACTGCATGGGCAGACTCTGAGGAGAGGCTCCAAACTCATTCCGCACAGTATCCACAAGCTTATTCCATCCCTCGCCATTTCGTGACATCGTCACCGCTCGGGACGCATCGGACTCTTGCAGACTGAGTTGTATGGCCCTGTGAAGCTCTTGCTCTTCGTCCTCCGACTCCGCGGGACTGTCTGCCAGATCGATCACGCTCGAGCGTCTTTTTGATGAAGAATAGGCTTCTTCAGAACCAGACAACAGGGTAATACGCTCAGCTTCGTAGGGCGCAGGTCGAACTCTATTAGGACGTCGAGCAGATGTTGGTTGCAAACGATAGGATGACGCATTGCTCTTGGGAGAGTCCAAGTAAGGCAGGGCAACGGCCAATCTGTCCGTAGTCGCATGATCGCTTGAAGGAGTAGGTTGTTTCCTTTTGGCTCCACCAGTTGGTGTCCTGCCGGCGCTTACATCGTCTTCCTCCAATTGCTTTTTGCGCTTGTGCGGGGTCTTCTTTTGCGTATTTGGAGGATTGAGGACCTCTTGTGGCAAGACTCGCTGTAACAAATACGTCGGTGTCTCTGTTTTCACAGTATGATCCGGCTCAAAAGGGTCTTGGGCTGCGCTCGTCCAATAGCCTGCACGCTCACCCTCAAAGTCCTCCTGCTGAAGTATCGTAAGACCAAAAGGAGAGAACGTCAGCGGTCTAAGCAAAGAGTGTGTATCGTCCTTTTTCCCGCGCTGTTTCGTAAGTTTGATCTGATGCACATGCTCTTTTGCTAGAGATAGATCTCTAGCGACCAAGAACTTGGTAAGCAGGACGGGTCCCACCCAATTCATGTAAAGCCTGCCCCAGATGTTGAAGCGAGAGCTGGTTACTTCCAAGAGCTTGATTTCGTTTATGGGAACATTCCAGCCATCACGCAGACCCCTTAGATTCCGAAGTTGCTCATCCGTCGACACCTTGGGTTGGTTGTACTTGACCAACGTCTTGATGTCGGGGAATCCAAAAGGAACGGCGAGTTTACGGCCTCCCCGCACCTCGAAGTAGGCTGCAAGCTCGTCTCGCCATATGGCACTGTCGGTATTGGTCCTGCATCGGCAAAGTGACGTCCCTAGGCCCGCACGAACCGCACCGAGGGCCATTGCAGCGCCGCAGCCGGGAAGCCCTTTGGTATCATAGTCTCCACCACATAACATGGCGAACAGCACCAGCCCTTCGCGATCGAGGTTGTGCTTCTCCTGAATCTCTTGAGCGTAGACCACCTATGAGCGGGCGTGTAATTAGCATTGGTTCGTGGGTGTTTTGCATGTGACGGCACTCACCCTCACGGATGTCCCACTCTTCTTGGTGTTCTCCTTGGACCGATCGTTGTTGCCTTTTTCCTTCGCGACACGGTCGTCTCGGATTAAGACGTTACATCCGAACATGAGCGTGTCCGAATCCTGCGAGAACACAGCATCGACCACTTCCAGCTGTTGCAGACGAGCGCACTCGGCTTCGGCTTCCCCAGGAGCTTCGTGATATGGGATTCGAAAGTGAGTGAGAAGTTCTTTGAGCAACCTCCGCTCTTCGAAGTTGACCTTGTTTCCCCCGCGGCGTCCACGTTTCCAGGGCCTACTTGGGCCATCGAATACGAACAGTAGCTGTATGTTCAGCGTGAGAAGGCGGCAGATACGGTAGAACATTGACTTTTCGATGCCTTGAAAGGCAGGTTCATTCGAAGCTGCACGCGAAATTCAGCATCGCATATGCCTCCAACTTCACTCTACTCACTCTCTCGAATCATGTAGACTTGTTGGGCCGTGAGATTGTTGAACCGCCAGTCAGCCTCGTCGACAGCGATACGCAATGGCCGGCCATGTCGCTTAAAGTGATCTTCAGCCAATTGGGCGATTGGAATGCTGCGGTCCTGGTCTTTGATCACATCCCAGAGCGCAGTAATCCCCATCGCACTATTAGTCCGAGAGAGGTGCACCAACGGCCGGGGGAACAAGCGATCAAAGGATTCCCGATGCAAATTCAATGGAACAAGCAGAGGAGCGTCACGTAAGGCAGAAGTTGAGAGGAGGAAGTGTTGAGGTACGGAATCTGGGGAAGCCGTGCCGCGGTGTTCCTTCCGATCCCTGCTAGCGCGATTTCCTCTGACACGCGCTCACATGACCATGATTCAAACGCGACTTCCACGCTTCCCATCGTCGCTTCCTTAATTCAATATTCCAGCATTCACTGTTATGTTGGACCCATGTCGCAATGATTTTTCTACCCAGTCTTGATTCCCGAAGCATGTTTCTAGCGGGTCGCGCGGCTGCGACTAACATTGGATGAGGACTTGTGGATGATACGACCCAAAGGCGCTTCAGCCGGCACAGGCGACCACACTCGACATTGCGGTCGGAAAGGGGTTGTGCCCTTCTTCTCTCCTCCTTTCCAATTCCTTCGAAAGCATGTTTGCTGCCAAAGACGCCTTATCCGACCGTTGACCGAGAAACCGCAATGCTCTGACGCAGTCCTCTGCTCGTTTCAACGCGTCCTCTCGGTCCAGGGTACTCCCACTTCGCGCGGCTGCGGGTTCGAGCAATACGCCGCCAGCCATAGCAAATGCGCGGACGAGCACATCCGACCATGGCTCGGACAAAAGTGCGCCCTGGCCTATGAAGAAAAGGTCGTTTTTTGCCTGTGACAGGATGCTATCTTGTTGCGAGCACGCGCATCTCGCGATATCCGACAGCGAGCGACAGTTCTCTTCCCTGAACCGCGCAACGAAGTTCAATGACTCCCTTTCGCGGCGTCTCGATTCCAAGGCAAAGCCGGTTTCGTCCATGGTTTCTATGAGATCTGCCAACAGCAAAGTAGCAAGATGCCAATGACCAGCCAAGCATGCGTGCCACGATTGCACTCGCTCAGGAAGTTCGTCATGGTGGTCAATACAGTCGCGAAGGAAGGCCGCATACGTCCTTTGCCAGTGATAATAAATTTCCAATGCACTGTGAACAGCGGCCTCAATCTTCTCACTGTGCGCGCCCCGAGCCAGCAACGTTTGGATACGCGTCACTCTGCGGAAGAGTGACACTTTGATGGGAGCTGCTTCACATAAAAGTGATGCTGCCTCGTCTTCGGAGCACGGCCATCTCACGTTCGTGCGTTGGTTCCGTGCGCGCTCTCGTTCGAACAGCAGATCGTCCCAGAGGTCCTCGGCTCTCGGCTCACATGGCATTCGCGCTTCAGGACCAAACCCACCTTCACGAGCGATACTCCTAAGGGCTGGAAGGTCGCTATCTTCAAGAGAGACGACCAGAGGCCGTTTGTACATTGCCGACGATAATGTATCCAACATGATGCCGAGCCAGAAAAGCACGTCCACAGTGGCTCGATCGGCCGCTTCAAGCCCACTAGTTTGGAGATGTTTCCAGCATCTTGGCTTCTTCTTCTTGCGGCCCCCGAAAGCCCCTGCCACTGTCATCCTCGAACGCAATGAATGGATTAGTCGCAGTCCTTGCTCGAGATGGAGCGGTGGGCCATCGTCGTTCAGGGTCAGGTCCAGCCTTGAGAGAAGATCTTCGCATTCTTTCACGCCTCCTTCGGATTCATACTCTTCCATTTGCGACTGCGCGCATTCTGCCTTCTCTTTACTTGGTTCCGAATCGTCTTCTGGCTTCTGCGTCAGTGAGAAGACGATATGCGCGAGCACGACTCGAAAAGATTCAATATCAGCTGCCTCGCGGACCGCCTTGCGGGCTTGATGCCAAGCTGTCAGCTGCAGGGAGCGATCAAACTTGGCTTGATTCGAATTTGTTCGCGGTGAGTGTTTAATTGCTCCATTCGCCCCGGTGACGTGAAAAGGATATCTGGTTCTTCGTTTTGCGTCCGGCACGGCCCACTGCGAAGCGAATGAAAAGATGGCCAAATTCAAAGCCCTTGACGCCGCTCGGTCCTCTTGTATGGATAATAACCTTCCGCGCACGGAAGGCGACTGGTCCAATTTGAACACTCGGTGGTAGATACGATTCCAGTCTGGACCACAATTGCCTGGAAGAGACACATCGCAATCTTTGCTATACGGACAAGTCTTTTCGGTTAGCCAACACGACAAATGTGTCTCGAAACTATCGTGATATATCCTCAGCAACCCCTCCGCAAGGAAGGCACTATTTGCCGACGATAGCAAGTCGTTTGTGAGAGCTATTGGCGAATGCGACATGGCGCTTGTTACCGAGGAGCTGCATCGCCGTCGTTTGCGGGGCACCCGTGCGACCGTACAAGCCGACTTTGTCTCGTCCAGCAGCCCAACATTCGGGCTTGCGATTTCAATACTCCTGCTGATCTCTTCTGGTGAGGCCGTGTGGACAGAAGAGCCGCGCCCCGAGTCCCATTCAAGCACAGTAGCGTCGTGTCCTTGCTCTGGGCCATCGTTTGGCGAGATCCGTTCCATCATGGGTGTGTTGTCCCATAAGAAATTGGGCGGCCCATAATCGGACTGGAATGGTGGTGTCACACTATCATTGAATTGTATCCCGCATGGAAAATCCGCAAAGGTCACTCCGACGTTGCCGGGTTCCGGTTGCGATACCCAAGTTCCTCCACCTCCCAAATCGGATACTAGGTTATATTGCGACGCCTGATGTCCATGCGGTTGCGCGATGTTGTTGTTACCATCTTGCGATCGATTGCCACTCGTGCGTCGTTTCTTCGTCGGTGGTATCGAGCTCGGCTGCGGTGTAGTTGCCTGCAGCATCCGCTGCGATCGAAGCCATTCAAATGTGCACGTCTTCTTGGTCTTTTCGCAATTACCACAGGCTGCCAACGGTCCAAATACATCTTGTATTGTCAACAAGTCGCAGGATTACCAATGATAATCGCACTCACCGCTATAGTGGAAAGTCGTCGGATTCCCTGGGTTGGCTTCACTTCCGTTCAACAAGGCATCTTCCAAAATGGCGGCATCGCAAGCTCTCTTTCCTCTTCGGCTACGACGGATGTCAGCGGATCATCATGCAATACCATATAATGGCCACGGGACTGGACATAAGCGCCGAATGTCCTACCGGGTGCATTCTATAAATTTTGATGCAGTCGATGGCTGGGAAGGCTACGTACCACTGGTCGCAACACCGGTTCTGCTTTCTGCTCGTCCTCGCCGGCTTCTGCGCCGGCGTACCAGTTTGAGCAGGCGACGTCCACGCGTAGTCGAGGAAGGATTGGGGCTGGACGTCTACGAAGTTCATGACGACGTTCCAGAATCCGATGGTGGAATAGGGAGGGGAGATGAAGCTTGCTAGATGCGCTCACAAATAGGAGGAGGGGCATGCATGCTCTCAACCCCGCACGTGCTCGCTAGCTCCCCTTGTGAATTGCGGGGAACCGGGCGGAACATGCACCCTAGTAAAAAGCTCCCGCGTCCTTCCGCGTTAGCAAGCGACACGTTGTCCTAAGAAAATGAGACGTGCACGGAAGGCTACCGAACCCATAACACCACGGACAAATGCATGGAGAGTAAATCCACTTCTCAGTCCTAATCCTCCGAAGCTGCCACCCGGATCCAACTCAACAAGTCATTGTCCCGCCATTATACGAATATCTGCGGGCCCCGACTCAGTCTAGTTCTCTCAGTTGCTAAGCTATTGTCATATAATACACATAAATGGATGACTGGCTGTAGTCGAAACATGGATGATCTTCAAACACGGAGTTAAGACCCCATTTTCGCGATATGTCCTGCTCGCACGTCAAGAGTTGCCCATTCGGCTGATTTCGGCATGAAGTCACAGTCAGGCATACTGCCCGTCTTACAATAGAGAAACGCATAGATAACTCTATACTTAATTAGGAACCACGCCGCAGAGCATTCGAGCTGTTCTGTGTAAGGATAGTCGCAGTGACAGCCAATGCCCAGAAGGATGCCTGCATGGAATGATACTCGGTTGATCCTTTAATTACTAGTTACTCCGGAGTGGGCCACAAGTCAGCCAACTGGAATTCAAGCTTACGGGCTTCAGCTAAGTTTGGCGTCACGGTAATCTTATCCGAGCTACGCGTCGATGGACTTCTTGCGAAGTGCCTGGTCCCGATACCTCCGAAGGTCCTCTGAATCAAGCGCAGGAAATATAAATTCACAGCTCCTTCGAAAACCTACACCAGAGGACCTTCGAAGAATATGGCTGACCATCAACAAAAGGGTGCCAGGCAGAAGCAAACCATTCAACAACTATCCATCCAATCACGAAAGGGTCGCCATGCGGTCGTAAACTCAAACTATCTGGAGGAAATTCCCGCTGCACTCGATCAATGGAACTGCCGGCGGGTCGTCGTTGTCCACAGCAAGGCTCTCGACTCCTCCACAGATGTAATCAATAACCTCCTGCAAAAGCTGGGTGACCGCGTCGTTGCGACCAAATCCAAAGTCGGCCAGCACTCTCCGTATGAAGACGTGCTTCAGATTGCGAAATTACTTCACAGCAATGACGCAGACGCACTCGTTAGCATTGGCTCCAGCTCATACTCGGATGCATGCAAGATCGCTCGGTTGTTGCACACGAACCTGGTCCCGGAGAACTACACGGTCGACGGGATGGAAGCTCTGGTCGACCAGGAGGCGGGCAACGCCAAGGACCTCAAAGATCCAAAAGTCAAGCTGATTGTCGTTCCGACCAGTCTGAGTGCGAGCGAGTGGAACCACGTCAGCTCCGCCTCTAACCCGGATACGCACAAGAAGCAGCACTTCGAAAGTGCAAACGCTATGCCAGATCTCATTCTTCTGGATCCGGAAGTTGCATCAACTGCGCCCCGAAAGCTCTGGCTGTCTTCCGGGGTCAGAGCCGTAGACCACTGCGTGGAAACCATGTGCAATCAGCAGTGCACACCTGAAGCGAGTCGGCACATGGAAGAGGCCCTTGCGGTCTTAGTGAGAGGGCTGAAGGAATACAAGGAAGGTGAGAACAACCAGGACAGAGAAGAACTCTTGACGGGGATAAGCGAATGCCAGCTCGGAAGCCGAAGTGCCCTAATGGGCGTCCTCATCTATAAGATCCCTCTGGGCCCGTCGCATGCCATCGGACATCAGCTTGGTAGTTCATGTGGCGTCATGCATGGAGTTACTTCCTGTATCATGCTGCCTTCTGTGTTACGCTACATGCGCGATAAGACAAGCCAGCAAGTTGAGCCTCAGAAGAAATTGTTGGAGATCTTCAACAAGGAGCTGCAATGGGACGAGAAGAGTGCTGCAGATGCGGTGGCGAAGTTTGTCAACATGCTGGAATTGCCAGGTTCGTTGAAGGCGGTCGGTATAGAGGATGAGGAGACGCTGAAGAAGGTTGCAAAATTGACGATGACGGATGTATGGGGTGGTAGCACGAGGCAGATTGAGAACGAAGAGGAGATCCTGGAGATTCTACACATGGCCAGGGGTTAAAAAGCGGACCCTCGGTTTGTGCAACCCGCGCACTCAACATTACAACGGCTCCAACTCAACCGCAATCACCTGATCTTGCAGCTCCTAGGGACTAAAGCAGGTGGGTCGCCCCGAGCTTACTCTTTTTCTATTTTTTTTTTAAATAAATCTACGCTTTTGGAATAGTATATATATTTTTAAAAAAATAATTAATATAGTACTTTTAATATAATAATAAAAAAGACTAATAAATATTATTATAACTTATTGATTACTTTTTTACCTTTATTTTTATAAAATAAAAATTATATTTATTATTATTATTTTTTACTTTACTTATATATAGCTAGTATAGCGTTTAGTAATAATTAATATTTTTATATTATATATATATTTATAGAATAATTAAATAAATAGTATAGCTATAGTGGCTCGGGGTAACTAAAATAGGTTTTAACGATAGACGAGTATATATATATCTTTATACTTAATATTTCAAAAAAAATAATTTTTATATTTATAATTATAAATTCTATTTTATTTATAAAGATAGTTATAATACTAATATATATATTTATATATTAATTAAATAAAAAGTGTAACTATAGTGGCTTAGAGTAACTAAAAGGGGTTTAAAAAAGGAGGAGTATATATATATCTTTATACTTAATATATTAAAAAAGTTAGGTAAGGCTAGATTAAAAAAATTATAATACTAAATATATTTATTTATATACTTATTTTACGTATTACTATATCTATATATATAGTACGCTGGTTAAATAGGTTAGAGTTAGGTTAGAGATGGGTTACCTAACCCAAGTCTAGGTTACTAAATAAATTACGTAATGTATAACCTATAAAGTTAAAACTAGTTTTATATATAGATTTACTATTTTTTCTATAGTATATTAAAATTCTAGATTTATAGCCTTTATATTAGATAAGTTTTAAAGGTTTAAAAAAGTAATATACTTTTAAAAATAAATTTTTTTTTCTAACTAAAATAACTTACTTAATATATAATAACGTATAATAAATTACAGCCCTATAGAATAGTACTAAATAATAGCTATATAATTATATAATTTTTATTATTATGAGTTATATATTAGCTAAAATATTTAGTAATCTAGAGAGTAACCTATACTAACCTATATATTAGGTTACTCTAGGGTCACTCTCTAGGTTACTAACTATTTTTACTAATATATAACTTATAAAGCTAAAAATATTTTTATATATAGGTCTAGTACTTAGTCTATATTATATTAAACTTTTAAAGTAATAGACCGTTTATTACGTAAGCTAGTTTAATTAAAATACAATATTATAAACTTTTAAAAACTATATTACTTTTTTAAACTTAAATAACTTACCTAATATAAGAGCTATAAATCTAAAACTTTAATATACTATAAATAAAATACTAAATTTATATATAAAACCATTTTTAGCGTGATATATTATATATTACGTAATTTATTTAGTAATCCAGACTTGGGTTAGACAACCTAACCCTAACCTAACGCTAACCCATTCAACCAGCCTAATATATAGGCCCCCTAAAACTTTTAAATATTAGCTACTCTTAGTACCTTTACCTATTAAAGGCTTTATTATTTTTTACTTATTTACCTATAGACTTTATACTTAAAACGCCTTTAGTTTTACTTTTATATTTATTTATATTATATTTTTTATCCTAAGGAGCACTTACTATATCTATAAAATATTTATTTTATCTATTATGTCTACTATAAACAATATATTATATTTTTGCTAGGGGTCACCCGGTCCGATTGTCGGACGCTAGTATAAAGTTAAGATTATAGATATAATAAAATAGAAGATAAAAGGTATAGTTTTAATAATAGTACTAGAAAGATTTCTAAACTTTATATAGTATTTATAGAAAGAAAGAAAAGCTATTATATTTACTATTTTAAATACGCTATATATTAAATATACTATATATAGCCTATAGTTTTGTATATAATAAACTATTTTTAATTTATAATTATTATTCTACTATTATTATAGCTACTACTTAATAAGTTATATATTACATTATTACTATACTAGCTATAAAATTTAAAAAATCTTATATTAAATAGGTCTTAGTTATAGAGTCTCTGTTTTTCCTTACCTATATTAAGTAAAAACGTAGCGTATATAAAGTTAATACAGCTCCTATAGATAAATGTAAAGAAATATATTATATTTTTTTATTTTTATTATATCCCTAAACGTTTTTATTAATAACTTTTTTATAATTATTAATACTACTAATTTAATATTTAATACTTTAATTTTTTTAATTAATAGAGATACTATATTATTTATAGGACTATACTTATAGTTAAATACAGCTATACTAGTCCCTTACTACGTTCGTACCCCTGGATCGTCGTCTAGGCATACTTATTACTTTTTGACAGCTATACTAGTAAATGGTTTAGGGTTAGAGCTAGGTTAGGGTTATAAAGCTCGGGTCACATTTTATAAGAACACTAAAATATTTTTAAAAAATCTTAAATAACTTTTAAACTATAATAAATACAATTATAAAACTTTTAAATAAGATAAATATATAGCTATATTTTACATATAAAAATTAAAAATAATATATTTATTTACTACATTCTATATAATTAATAATTAAAATACATTTCCTATTTAAATATTAAATTATATACACTCTAGTAAATAAAAGTATTATTTTTATAATTTATAATTTAACTATATTCTATACGCTAATGGTTTTGTTATTATAATATTATTTTATTACTTATATTTAAAATATTAGTATATACTTTATAAAAAAGACTTTAATATTCCTTACTTATTCTTACTTATATACGATCCTAAGTGGTCTGTGTAACCGTAACCCGATTGCCAGCCTACTATTAAGTATTAGTAAGATATTATTTATTTTAACTTTTTTGACATATTAAGTATAAAGGCATATACATACTTCTTTTTTTTTAAAACCCCTTTTAGTCGCCTACATAGCTACCACAGCTACACTATTTATTTAATTAGTATATAAATATATATAAAATTAAACTAATTTTACTTTTTAAATAACAACTTATAATAGCCTAAAATAAAATTTTAAATATTATTTATATTTACTAATTTCTTTTACTTTTTAAGATCTTACTAAGTAGTTTTTAATATAGTAAATAAAATATACTAGTTTTTTTTAAGTAGAATTTTTTTAATTTTTAGACCTATTAGCTATAAAGTTATATTATACTATAAATACTATTTTTTTAGATTTATATTTTTTTATTACCTCTTATTAATATTTAAATATTATCTAATTAATTCGTCTTAATATAGAAAAGTTAATTCTATTATATATAATTAAAATTCTATTCGAATTTAATTATATTAAAAGAAAAAAATTTAATATTAATACTAATAAGTAGTTTAACTCTTTAAACTATATATAATTGTATAATAATATATAAAAGTAATAGAAACTATAGGGGGGTAACATTAGGACAAGTACACTCCAAAAAGTTACTATTTTTAAAAATTAATATAAAATTAATTACTAAGCCTAAAAATACGCGAATTATACCGTTTTAAAAAAAAAGCTAAGGAGACTTTAATAAGAATTGTAGTAACTGCTTAGCTAATAGAGGTAATAACTTAAAATTACCTAAATATAATATTTATTTTAGTCCGTTTTTTAGATTCCTATAACTTTTTAGTTAGTAAATATATATAACTAATATTTTAACTATATTATTCTAGGACTAGCGTAGGTTACGTAACCTAATTTTTAATAAGAATTTATTATATAATAATAAATTTATATACTTAGTAAAAGTTTAGCTTTTATTTATATAATTAATAATTACGTAATATATTATTAATATTATAATATATTATAGTATCTTTTAACTTTTATAAACTTACACTCCTATTCTCTTAAAATAGCGCTAAATCTTTTAAAACTTAATTATAAAATTAATATAATTTTAATACTAAATACTTCTATTTTAATAATTATCTTAACTTTAAAAAAGTCTAAAAGGACTATTTATAGTGCTATACAACGAAATAACAATAAAAAGAAAAATAAAGAAAATAATTATAATATAAAAAAACTTTATATAAGAGGTATAAAAAAGTTAACTAAAAGAGATAAAAGAGATATTAATAGAAACGTATCTAAAAGTTCTAAAAAGGAAAATAGAAAAGTACTATTAGAAAATTATCTAAATATTATAAAAAAACAATTATAAAGTGTTTTAAGAAAGGAGGGTTATATAATTATTATAAAAAAATAAATTACTAATAATAAATAAACAAAACGCAAAAAAAAGAATAAAGTATAGTATAGAAAATATTAAAAATATTAAATATAGAAATTTAAATAAAATACTATTTTCTAATAAGTAGTGTGGCGAACGGGTCTCCACATTAGGATCTTAAAAACTAAAATATCTCTTTAACTAAAAAAGTTATAAAAATACTTTTTATTAGTAAAATATAGTGCTAACTTAGCTCTATATTTTACTAATAAAGAGTTTCTCTTTAAGTATAATAAATAAAAAGTTATTAACTAACCCGTCTTGCTAAAAAATAGGTCTCTATCTTTTACTCCGATCTAAGTTATCTCCTTAACTAAAAGAGTTATAAAGAAACTTTTTATTAGTAAAATATAGAGCTAACTTAGTTTTATATTTTACTAATAGAAAGTTTCTTTATAACTCTTTTAGTTAAAGAGATATTTTAGTTTTTAAGATCCCGATATGGAGACCTGTTCGCCAGCCTACTAATAAGTTAGTAATATAAAGGGAATAAAAAATAAATAATATTATATAAAAAGGGGTAATAACAAAGTTAGAAAGAACTAGCTGGCTATTAGCTAATTTTAAAGTAATTTATTTTAACTTTTTAATATATTAAAATATATAACGTTATATATATTTTTAAGTTATAGTTTAAGTTTTTTAATATTAATTATATTAATTATTTTATAGACTAAGACCTTACCCTATAAGTTTAGGATATAATTTAATAGGTAAAAAATATAATTTAGTATTTATTAAAATATCTAATAATAATACTTTTTTTACTAGTAAAGACTAAATAAATAAAGTCGTTAACTCTATAGTTAAACTAAACTTAAAAATAAGTAAGTTATATAAAGTTTTTTAGATCTTTTTTTATTAATATAGTTAAATATATATATATATATTATATTAAAATTATAATCTTTATATTAATATTAATTTAGGTTAGTAATTTTAATAATCTAGCGCCTCTATTTATAAAATAATAAACGTTTTAAACTAGTTTAATAATAATAAAATTACTCTTTTTCTTTACCTAGTTTATAGTCCAGATTTAAATCCTAACTAAAATATATAGAGTTTATTAAAATCTAGACTAAATAAAAGATATAAAGGTAATTTAGGTATAGGATTAAGTTTAAATAGTATAGAGGCCTTTAAAGGAGCTATTATTAAAGAGTAAAATAATATATTATAAAAAATTATTAATAATTAAATTTTGTCCCCCCCTAACTATTATAGGGCAGTTATAGAAACAAAAGGCTACTATACTAAGTAGTAGTAATATATTATTTACTAGTTTATTATAAAAAATTTAAAAAAATAACTTTATATATAATTATATAATTAATACATAAATATATATAAATATTTTTTATACTAAAATATTATACATACTATTATAATATATATAAAAATAAGCCAATTTTACATCTTACATAAAAAGTTATAATAGTTTAAAATAAGATCCTAAAAAAGTTTTAAATTTACTAATTTTTAATTACCCCTAAATCTCCTAATAAGCAGTCCCTAAGTAGGTATATAAAATACGCTAGTTTGTCTCTTTAAAACTATATTTTTTTACGTATTTTTAGGCTTACTTATTAACAAGTTATATAACTTTAAAAAAGGTAACTTTTTAGAGTACACTTTTTATAATATTACTCCCCTATATTAAGTAAAACTTACTAAAATAGTATTATAAGTTGTAAAAAATTAAAAACTAAGTTAAAAATAACTAACTATTAATTAAGAACTAAAGTTTATATATATTATATAAAAAGAGTTAAAGTGTAGTATTAATATACTAGTCTAAATAAGGTATAGGCTAAAAAAAGTTAGTTTCCTAAATATAGGTAAAAAAAATAATTATATATAAGAACTATAAAAAATATTTTTATTTTAGTTAAATTAATACTTATAGCTATAGTATATAGTTTAATATATAGTATAGTGTACTAAAGTGTAGTATATTAGTAGTATAGAATAATTACGTATATTTTTTTTTAAACTAAGTAGTATTATAATACTAATAATGCTATAATATACCTACTCTATTATATTATTATATTATTAAAATTATATAATAAGATCTAGTATATTAACGTAAATACTAATATAAATATAAGTATAGTATTTATTTTTCGTAGCTTATAGAGTATAATTAATTAATATTTATAGATATACTAATAGCGACTTTACGTATCGTAATTAATTTTAAAAATAAAACTATAATAACTATAAGTAGAGCTAAGTCTTATATACCTATTTATAAAAGTATACTTAATAATAACCTATATATATAAGTAATTAAAATAGCTATAAAGTATCTATTAAATATATAAGTATACGTAGGAGCCCTTAACGTACTAAAAAAAGAATACTATAATACTATATACTACTTACCTACTAAACCTAAGGGAGATAAATATATAATAATAATAGTAGGAGAAAATATTAATCTATATTTACTAGTATAGTACGTTTAGATATAGTATATTATAAATAATAATTATAATACTAGTCTAATTATATTATAAAGTAATAAACTATAATAACTTATAATAAAATTATGTAGAGGAGAAATAGTAAAAGAATAAAAAATAAAATTTATACTTAAGATAATAAATAGCGTATAAATAGGGTAGTAAATTAGATTAGGGTTAGATTAGGGTTAGGTTACCTAACCTAACTCTAGGTCACTAAATAAAATATGTAATATATAACCTATACTAACCTAAATTAAAAATATTTTTTATAATTTTTATTTTTTTACGTTTATCTATAGGAGTTATATTAACTTAGTATACGATACGTCCTTACTTAATATAAAAATAGGTAAAAATTAAAAGCGCTATAATTAGAGCCTATTAAATATAAAATTTTTTAAATATTATAGCTAGTAAAGTAATAATTTAAGTTAATAATTTATTAGTTTATAATAGTAATAACGGCGGAGCGATAATTATAAAATAAAGATAGTTTATATATTTATATATTAATTAAATAAATAGTGTAGCTGTAGTAGCTCGGAGCGACTAAAAGGGGTTTTAAAAAAGGAGGAGTATATATATACCTTTATAAAAAGATAGTTTATTATAGGTAAAACTATAAGTTATATATAGTATATTTAATACACAGCGCGTTTAATATAGTAAATATAATAGCTTTTTCTCTTTCTTATAAATACTATATACTTAAAGTTTAAAAATTATTTATTATTGTATCTATAATATTAGTATTTTAGTATTTAATAATTAGTTTACTAAATAACCTTTAGTATACGTTATAGGTTTTTACTAATAGTAATAACTAGCTAAATTATATTAAAAACTACCTTAACTCCTATTTTTACGCTATATAATAGGCTAGTCTATTTAATAGGATAAAAGATTCTTTAGTTAATATTTTTAATACTAATTTAACCTTAACGCGTCTTTTCTTACTTAAAATAGTTATAATTTTTAAATTTATCTATAAAGACGCTAAAGTCTACTTTAAATTATATAGTAATATAGTAGACTTTATAATATAATAGTATAAAAAAGGTAAGACTTTTTTATTTAAGATAGAGAACGGCGGCGGTAATAGTAGTAGTAGTAATAGTAATAGTAATAGTAGTAATAATAATAGTAATAATAATATCTTAATAATAAAAAAATTTTTTTTTCTTAGAGCAGTAAAGGAGGTAAAACTCTAATAATAAAAAAACTTATTAAAATAGTTAGAATTATCCGGGCGCGGGGATATATATATATATATAAATAAAATAGGTAATAAAAAATAAGTATACTAGAGTATTATAATACAGTATAAAAGTTATTAAATATTAGTAATTATTATAAAAAGTTTTAGAGATTTTATAGAGAGTACTATATTATATTTTAATATTTTAATTAATTTTAAAAAGGTTATAGGTTATTAGCACTAGTGGAAAAGTTATTATAGTTACTATATAAAAAACTTATTAAGAGTTAGTTAATTACGTAATATAGTAAAAGTTTAAATAGCTAGTCTAAGGTTATATAATATTATAGTAATAACCCTAAAAGAAAGGTTTATAATTTTTATTAACACTTATTTTTTTAACTGTATCTAGGGGAATTACTTTTCTAGCCTATACCTTTTTTAGAATAGTGTCTTGATGCTACACTTTACCTTTTTTATATAATATATAACCTATAAAGCTAAAAATAGTTTTATATTTAAACTAAGTATTTTATTTAAAGTATATTAGAGTTTTAGACTTATAGTATTTATATTAAATAAGTTATTTAAGTTTAAAAAAGCAATATTATTTTTAAAAGTTTAAATAATTTTATTTTAATTAAACTAACTTACGTAATATAAGCGCTAATAATATATAATTTTAATATACTATAGACATAGTACTAGATTTATATCTAAAATTAGTTTTAGCTTTATAGGTAATATATTACGTAATTTATTTAGTAACCTAGAGAGTAACCTATAACTAACCTAACGTATAGGTTAGTTATAGGTTACTCTCTAGGTTACTAAATACTTTAGCTAATATATAACTTATCATAATAAAAATAATATAATTAAATAACTATTTTTTAGTACTTTTCTATAGCGCTACGTTTTATTATATTTTATTATATATAAAGTAAGTTATTTTAGTTAGAAAATAAGAAATTTTAAGTTTTAAAAGTCTACTACTTGTTTAAATCTTTATAACTTATATAATATAAAACCTATAAATTTAGAATTTTAATCTAGTATAGAAAATATACTAAGTCTATATATAAACCTACTTTTAACTTTATAGGTTATAAATTACGTAATTTATTTAGTGACCTAGAGTTAGGTTAGGCAACCTAACCCTAACTTAATTCTAACCCATTTAACCAGCGTACGTGTAAATATAAAAGGTATTTAATATAGTAGTAACTACTAAATTATACTAAGTAATTTATTAGTAGTAGTAGTAGGTAGTAATATATAAAATAGTTATAGCAGCTACTATACGTTAATTAAAAAAAATAGCTATAAATTTAGGTTATATAGAGAGGTAAAAAAATAAGTATAATTTAAAAAGATTAGTATTAAAACGTTTTATAACTCTATAAGTATTAAATTTAAAAATATAAATATATATATATTTATATACTAATTAAATAAATAGTATAGCTGTAGTGGCTGTGTAGGCGACTAAAAAGGGTTTTAAAAAAGAAGAAGTATATATATACCTTTATACTTAATATATTAAATTAAAAATTTGAAATAAAATTTATTTATAGGAAAGGTTATAAAATATAGTATAATTAAGTCTAATTAAACTTAGCGTAATTATAGCCTTAATTATATAGTCTTAAACTTAAGACTTTTTTTTTTATTTAATTTTAAATATTTAAAACTTTTCTAATTGCGTATAAAAATAGCTATAATATATATATATATATTACTATTATATATATATTATATATATAAGTATTTATAATATAAATTATTAATATATTACTAAAATTATTTTATATTATATAATAATTAAAAAATGGTATAAATTAAATAATCGTATTATATATTTTACGTAATTAAAATTTTATATAATTTTAAATACTGTTTTAAATATTTTAGTCGTAATTAATAGTTAATAATATATTATTATTATTAGATAATATCTATTTAAAATTTAACTAATCTAGTTAGGTACTAATAAAATATTACCTTTTTAGTATTTTATATAGTCTAAAATTTAAGATAATAATAATTTAGTTATTTTTACTATATAAGAAGTTATAAGAGTTTAAATTTATAAAAATTAAAAAAGTTTTTAAGTTATTACTAAATTAAGACAATAGTAAATTAATTAATTATTTTATTTTTAAACTTATTATATTATACTACTCTTCTTTAGTATATTAATTTATTTAAAATAAGTTAAATATATACTTTTTTAAATAAGATCTAAAATATCTAAATTAAGTTTTTAAATTCTAAATTTAAATTACTAAATATTTATATAAGAAATATTACTTACGATTTAATATATAAAGCTTTTAAAATAATTACTATAGGGGGGTAATATTAAAAAAAACTAATTAAAAAAGATACCTTTTTTAAAATAGTATAACTTTTTAATAAGTAAGCGTAAAAATACGCAAAAACTAACGTTTTAAAAAAAAAATTAGCTTATTTTATTTATCTATTTAGGGGCTACTTTCGAAGGGGTTTAAGAGTAAAAAAAAATTAGTAAATATAAATAATTTTTAGAATCCTATTTTAGACTATAGCAACTTTTTATTAAGGTATAAAATTTAGTTATTTTTATATATATTATAATAGTGCTTATAATATATAAGTATATATAATATTTTTATATATTTATATATTATTTATATAATTATATATAAAAGTCAAATTTTTATATTTTTAATAATAAACTAGTAAATAATATATTACTAGTATTTATTATAATAGTCTTTAGTTTCTATAACTACTTTATAATAGTTAGGGAGTAATAAAATATAATTATTAATAATCTTTTAAGGTATTTTATTTTATTTTTTATAGTAGCTCTTTTAAAGGCCTCTATACTATTTAAAATATTTTTTATACTTAAATTAGCCTTTTTTTTTAATTAATCCTAATTTTAATAAATTTTATATATTTTTTATAAGGGCTAAATCGGGACTATAGACTAAATAAAAAAATAGTTTAGTTTTATTATTTTTAAACTAAGTTAAAACGTTTTTACTTTTATAAAAAGCAATATTATCTTATTAAAATTATTAACCTAAATTAATATTAATATAAAAATTATAATTATAATATAATATAATAATATATATATATATATATATTATTATATTATTAAAAAAAAGGTAAAAAAGTATTATAAAACTTACCTTTTTTTATATAAAATTTAATCTTAAGTATAAGGACTTTATTTATATAATTCTTACTAGTATAAGAAGTAAAAAAATTAGATATTTTAATAAATACTAAATTACTTCTATCTTTTACCTAAATTATATCTTAAATATATAAAATAAGGTTATAGCCTATAAAATAATTAATATAATTAATATTAAAAAACTAAAACTATACCCTAAAAATATATAAAAAGTTATATATTTTAATAATTTAAAAAGTTAAAATAACTTATTTTATAATTAGCTAATAGTTAGTTCTTTTTTAATTTTATTATTACCTTTTTTTTATAATACTTTTTTTTAGCTTTACCTATTTATATTACTTATTTTTTAGAATATATTATTTTTTCTAGTTTTATATTTTTAATATTTTTAAATTATTTTTTAGCGTATTTTACTTTTTTTTTTAGTATTTTTATTATTAATTATTAGTTTTTTTTTACTTATATTAATAAAGTAATTTTTTTTTTAAGTCTTTTATAACAATTTTTTTATAATATTTAGACTATTTTTTTTTAATAGTTTTTTATTTTTTTTTAGAACTTCTAGTTAAGTCTTTATTAATAACTTTTTTATTTTTTAGAGTTAATTTTTTTTATACCCCCTTTATAAACTTTATTTATATTATAATTATTCTTTTTCTTTTTAATTTTTTTTATACTATTATAAATAGATTATTAAAATATTTCTAAAGTACTAGTAATTAAAAAAAGAAAATTATTTACTTTTAAAAAAAGTTTAAGTTTAAATTTAAATTTTAAGAATTTTAGCTCTATTTTAAAAAAATAGAAATTTAAGTTTATAAAAATAAAAAGATATTATAATATATTATAATATTAATAATATATTACGTAAGTAGTAATTATATAAGTCTTAGTAGTATTTTTATTATTAATATAATTATATAATTAAATTATTAATATACTTTAAAAACTAGTTACGTAACCTATACTAAGCCTAAAAAGATATAATTAAAATTTTAGTTAAATATATTTACTAACTAAAATATTATAGGAGTTTAAAAAAGGGGTTAAAAAAATTACTATATTTAGGTAATTTTAATATATTATAGGTAATAAATATAACGTAACTAAAATTTTAATAAAAATTTTTATTATTTTTTCTTTATTACGGTATTATTTACGTATTTTTAGGCTTAATAATTAATTTTATATAAATTTTTAAAAAAGGTATTTTTTTATTAGTCTTTTTTAATATTACCCCCCTATAATATATATATATTTTATAGCTAATTTTTTACGCTAGGTAAAAAGCTATAAAGAAATAAAGTTAAATAAAAAAAAAGTCTTAAGTTTAAAATTATATATTAAAGGCTATACTTATGCTAAGCTTACTTAGGCTTAATTATAATATATTTTATAACTTTTCCTATAAGTAAACTTTATTTTAAATTTTTAAATATAATATTTATAGAGATATTAAAAATTTTAAAAGTAATTTTTTTTCCCTACTATATAAGCGTATACGTATATACTAAAGTATTAATAAATATTTATATATTAATAAAATAGATAAAGGATTTAAAGAACTATTTATATACAAATAAATAATAGCTTTTTAATACTATTTATACTTAGTAAAAATTTAATATAATAGTTAAATATAAAATAATAAATATTATTTATAAAGCTTTAGAAACGCTATTATTTATATATGTTTTATAAAAAAGTAATATTAAAAAAAGAGAAATAAATTTTTTTTTAAATAATATATATTTATATATTAATTAAATAAAAAGTATTACTATAGTGGCTTAGGACGACTAAAAGGATTTTTTAAAAAAAAGAAGTATATATATATTTTAATATTTTATATATTAAAAAAGTTATATAGGGCTAAATAAAATTTTTTTTAAAATAATATAACTTTTTAATTAGTAAGTCTAAAAATATAAAAGTAATATTAATTTAAAAAAAAACTAATATATATTATTTATTTTATTTAGGGCTTCTTTATAAGTAGTTAAAAAATATAAAATTTAGTAAAAATAAAATTTTTTTTAAAATTTTACTTTAGTAGTTAATAATTTTATATTTAATATATTTAAATAGCTTATTTTAATATATATAATATGAGTAAATAAATAATACTTATATTAAATATATTATAATATTTTAATAATAAACTAGTATATAATAAATTATTAGTATTTAGTATTATTATCTTTAGTTTTTATAATTATATTATAATAGTTAGTAAAAAATAAAATGTAATTATTAATAATTTTTTTAAATCTATTATTTTATTTTTTTAAATAACTTTTTTAAATAACTCTATACTTTTTAAATTTAATTTTATACTTAAATTAGTTTTTTTTTTAATTAGCGTAAATTATAAATAACCCTATATATATTTTTTAGAGACTAAATAAGCACTATAGTTTATATAAAAAATAAATTTAATTTTATAATTATTAAACTAATATAAAATATTTATAATTTTATAAATAGACTTATTATTTTAATAAAATTATTAATTTAAAATAAAATTAATATAAAGTTTATAATTATAATACAATATAATAATATATATATTAATATATTAAAAAAAAATAAAAAAGCTATTAAATTACTTTTTACTTATTATATGTAGTTTAATATTAGGTTTAATAATATTATATATTTATATAGTTTTAACTTAAAAAGTAATAAGTATATTTAGATTTTAATTTAGGTATATAAATATAGTAAAAAATTTTATTAAATAGTTATTTATATATATAATAATATACTTTTTTAATATATTAAGTATAAAAATATATATATACTTTTTTTTTTAATAATTTTTTTAAATTATTTATATAACTACTATAGTTATACTATTTTATTAAATTAATATATATATATATATATATATTTATATATTAATTAAATAAAAGGGTATAGCTGTAGTAGCTGTATAGGCGACTAAAAGGGGTTTTAAAAAAGGAGGAGTATATATATACCTTTATACTTAATATGTTAAAAAAGTTAATATATATATATAATAATATAGTTTTTTACTAGTATAAAATATATAAATATTAAATATTTTAATAAATACTAAATTATTTTTATTTTTTATTTAAATTATATTATAAATTTTATAGTAAAATCTCTACTTATAAAATAATTAATATATTTAATATTAAAAAAATTAAAACTATAATTTAAAAATATATAAAATATTATATATTTTAATATATAAAAACTTATAATAATTTATTTTATAATTAAATAAAAGCTAGTTTTTTTTTAATTTTATTATTATTTTTTTTATAATATTATTTATATTTATAATTATTTTATATTATTAATTTATTAGTATATATTATTATAATTATAATTATATATATATTTATACTTTTAAATTTTTTTTAATTTTTTTTAAATTGTTATTAATTTTTAAAATATTTTATTTTTTTTTTATATTTTTTTAATTTTTTTTTTTTTTAATTTTTTTTTTATAATTTTTTTTTATAATTTTTTTTAATTTTTTTTATAATTTTTTTTATAATTTTTTTTATTAAATTTTTTTTATAATTTTTTTTATTAAATTTTTTTTATAATTTTTTTTATAATTTTTTTTTATAATTTTTTTTTATAATTTTTTTTTATAATTTTTTTTATAATTTTTTTATAAATTTTTTTTGTAAAATTTTTTTTAAAATTTTTTTTTTAATTTTTTTTTTATTTAAATTTTTTTAATTAAATTTTTTTTTTATTTTTAATTTTTTTTTTTATAATTTTTTTAAACTTTTTTTTTTATTTTTTAAATAATTTTAAATTTTTTAAATTTTTTTAAATATTTTTTATTTTTTTAAATTTTTTAAATTTTTTAAATTTTTTAAATTTTTTAAATTTTTTAAATTTTTTAAATTTTTTAAATTTTTTAAATTTTTTATATTTTATGTATATATATATTTATATATTAATTAAATAATAAGTATAGCTATAATAATTTAAAATAATTAAAAAAAATTTTTTAAAAAAAAAAGTATTTATATATTTTTATAATTATATTTTTAATATTTTTTATATTTTTTATTTTTTTATAGTATATATTAATTTTATTTTAATATTTTTTTTATTTATAAAAGATTTTTTAGTACTTATATTAATAAAATATTTTTTTAAAAAAAAACTTTTATAAAGTTTTTATTATAATATTTATATTATTTTTTATTAATAGTTTTTTATTTTTTTTTTTTTTAAATTTTTAGTTAAGGTTGTATTAATAATTTTTTTTATTTTTTAAAGTTAATATTAAATTTAGACTTTATTAATTTTATATATATTATTATTTTTTTTATTTTATTTTTAATATATTATATAGTATTATAAATATTTTTTTTAACTTATTTAAAATTATAATAATTAAAAATAATAAATTATTTATATTTAATTATAGTTAAATATTAAATTTAAATTTTAAAAAATTTAATACTATTTTAAAAAAATAGAGATTTAGATTTATAAATATTAATATAATTTTAATTATATAAAAATATTAATAATATATTATATAAATAGTAATTATATAAAAAAAAATTATATTTTTATTATTAATATAATTTTATTATTAAATTACTAATTTATTATAAAAAATTAATTATATAATTTAAACTAGTTTTAAAAAAATATAAAAAGGTAAAATAAAAAAAAATTAATTTAAAAAGTTATTTTTTTTAAAAATTTATATAAAATTAATTAATAATTTTAAAAATACGTAAATAATACTATTTTAAAAAAAAAATTAAAAAAATTTTAATTATTATTTTAATTACTATTTAGTAAGTATAAGTTAATAATTAAAATTACTTAAATATAGTAATTTTTTTAATTTTATTTTTAAATTTTTATAACTTTTTAGTTAGTAAATATATTTAATTAAAATTTTAATTATACTTTTTAAACTTAGTATAGATTATATAACTAAATTTTTAAAATATATTAATAATTTAATACTAAAATTATATTTATTATAAAAATATTACTAAGATTTATATAATTAATAATTATATAATATATTAATAATATTATAGTATATTATAATATATTTTAATTTTTATAAATTTAAACTTTAATTTTTTTAAAATAGAATTAAAATTCTTAAAACTTAAATTTTAAATATAACTTTTTTTAAAAGTAAATAATTTACTTAGTTTAATTATTATTATATTAAATAAATTTTTTAGTAGTATATATTATATTATATAATATATTAAAAAGAAAAAAAATTATAATATAAAAAAAATTAAAAAAGTAAACTTTTAAAATTAATTTTAAAAAATAAAAAAATTATTAATAAAAACATAACTAAAAGTTCTAAAAAAGAAAATAAAAAATTATTAATAAAAAATAGTTTAAATATTATAAAAAAAAATTTATAATTTTTTTTTAAAAAAAATAACTACTCTATTAATATAAGTAAAAAAAAAATTAATAATTAATAAAGAAAATATTAAAAAAAATTAAATTATACTAAAAAAAATATTAAAATTATAAAAAATATAAATTTAAAATATACTAACTAAAATAAAAATAAATATTTTTTATTATTTTTATATATACTTATTTTTAACTATATCTAGGAGAATAATTTTTTTTAGCTTATATCTTTTTTAGACTAGTATTTTAGTATTATACTTTACCTTTATATAATAAATTTAAAAAAAATAATATTTTCTAATAAGTTAGTAACATAAAAGAAATAATAAAATAAATAAAATTATAAAAAAAAATAATAATAAAATTAAAAAAAACTAGCTATTAGCTAATTATAAAATTAATTTTTTAATTTTTTAAAATATTAAAATATATAACTTTTTATATATTTTTAAATTATAGTTTTAGTTTTTTAATATTAATTATATTAATTATTTTATAAAATAAGATTTTAAACTATAAATTTATAGTATAATTTAAGTAAAAAATAAAAATAATTTAGTAATTATTAAAATACTTAATTTTTTTCCTTTTTATACTAGTAAAGATTATATAAATAAAGTGTTTATACCTAAAATTAAATTCTATATAAAAAAAGATAAGTTTTATAAATTTTTTTTACCTCTTTTTTTTAATAATATATATATATATTATTATATTATATTATAATTATAATCTTTATATTAATATTAATTTAGGTTAATAATTTTAAGAAAATAATATCTCTATTTATAAAACTAAAAACGTTTTAATTTAATTTAAAAATAATAAAATTAAACTATTTTTTTACTTCGTTTATAGTTCTAATTTTGCCCCTAGAAAAAATATATAAAATATATTAAAATTAAAACTAAATAAACATAAAAAGGCTAATTTAGGTATAAAAAATAGTTTAAATAGTATAAAAATTTTTAAAAAAATCATTAATAAAAAGTAGTATAAAATACTATAAGAAATTATTAATAATTATATTTTATTTCTTTTTAACTATTATAAGGTAGTTATAAAAACTAAAAACTATTATACTAAATACTAATAATTTATTATTTACTAGTTTATTATTAAAAATTTAAAAAAGTGCCTTTTATATATAATTATATAAATAATATATAAATATATATAACTATTTTATAGATTTATATATTATAAGTATAATTATAATATATATAAAAATAAAAAAATTTTATACCTTAAATTAAAAGTTATAGTAACTTAAAATAGAGTTTTAAAAATTTTTTATATTTACTAATTTTTTACTATTTTTAAACCCTTTAGTAAGCAGCCCTTAATAAAGTAAATAAAATTTTTTAAACTTTTTTTTTAAAATTTTATTTTTTTATATTTTTTACCTTACTAATTACAAAGTTATATTATTTTAAAAAAAAAATTTTTTTTCATTAACTTTTTTTTATTTTACCCTCCTGTATAGTTAAAATTTTTATTAAATATATTTACTAACTAAAAAGTTATAAAAATCTAAAAAAAAAAATTAAAAATAAGTAAATTTAGGTATTTTTATTTTAATATTTATAATTAATATATAGTATATAAAATACTTATAAATTTTAGTATAATTTCTTTTTTAAAATATTATTATTTAGGTATATTTAGGCTTATTAATTAAATTTATATAAATATTTAAAAAAGATATCTTTTCTAATTATTTTTTTTTTAGTTCGCCCCTCTCTATAACTAATATTTATAAATATACTAATAGTAGGGTAGTATAGTAGGTAAATATTTAAAATTATTTAAATTTATAAAATTTTATAAAATTTTATTAATATTTTTTATATTAAATATTTAATTCTTATTTTTACTATAGCGTTTCTTAAACGCGTCTACTTTATTAATAAAATAAAGTTTTTTAAAAGTATAGAATACTATTAAGAAATTAATATATAGCTATAGAAAGCCTTAATATTTATAAATATAAGTAGGTATTTTAGACTAAATTACTATCTAAAATTAAATAAAATAAAAATCTATTCCTAAATAGGCTTAGCGTAGAGAACTAGGCCTAATTAGATTAAATAGATTAGTACTTTAATTTAATTTAATTTAGTAATATTAGTTTAAAATAAAATAAAAAAAAACATTTATTAAATTTAATTAAAAAGGGATATATATATATTTATTTTCTAATTAGATAGGTACGCTAAAAATTATAATTTATTTTTTTTTAAAAAAAATACTAATAGTAACTTTATATATTATAATTATTTTTAATAATAAAATTATAATAACTAAGTCTTATATACTTATTTATAATAAATATAAAAGTGCGGCGCTGCCGTAACTAAAAAAAAATTTAAAAATATATATATACTCCTCTTTATTTAAATCTCTTTTAGTTGCCCTAAGCTATTAAAACTATACTTTTTATTTAATTAATATATATATATACTTAGTTATAAAAATATATTTAATAATAACCTTTATATATAAGTTATAGAAGTAGTTATAAAGTATTTATTATATATATAGAAGTATACTAGTAAAGTTAATACTAATAATATTATTTTTTTTTATTATATTAAGTATAAAGATATATATATACTCCTTCTTTTTTAAAACTTCTTTTAGTCGCCCTAAGCTACTACAGTTATACTATTTATATAATTAGTATATAAATATATAATAATATTAATATTAATATTAATAAAATTAATACTTATAGAGTTAATACTATAAAAGTCTTTAATATATTAAAAAAATAATATAATATAACTTACTATCTATTTACTAATTAAAGAGATAAGTATAAAATAGTAATTATAGTAAGTAAAAGTATTAAACTATACTTATTAGTATAATATATTTAGATATCGTATATTATAAATTAATATACTAGCCCGGCTATACTATATAATTATAAACTATAATAGTTTATAATAAACTTTTAAAGAGGAAAGATAGTATAAAAAAATTTTATATTTAAAATAATAGATAGCGTATAAATATAAAAAGTACTTAATATAGTAATAATTACTAAATTATACTAAGTAATCTACTAAAAGTAGATAATAGAGTATAAATAAATATAGCGACTACTACGTATTAATAATAAAATAAGTAAATATATTAAATTATATATATACGTCTAAGTATTAGTAAATATTTATATATTAATAAAGTAGACGGAGTATTTAAAGAACTATTTATATATAAATATATAATAGCTTTTTAATAATATCTATAGTTAAAAAATTAAATTAATAGTTAAATATAATATAATAACTATTTTTTATAATATAATAAAGACGCTATTTAATTTTTAAATATATATATTTTTTTTACTATATTTAGGAAACTAACTTTTTTTAGCGAAAATATTTTTTAGACTAGTAATTTAACGTTATACTTTACTACTTATTATATAATATATACTAGGTTAATAGTAATAAGAATTCTTAAAATAATATTATTTATAGCTAATAACTATTATTATAATCTATTAGTTACTTTTTTAATTTTATTTTTATATAAAATAGAGGTTATAATTATTCTTATTACTTTTTACTTCTCTTATATATATACGTAGTATAGCGTTTAATAATAGTTAATAATTTTTTATTTATAAAGATAGTTAACTATAATACTAAGTATATTTATTAGTAAGTTTATCTATCTAGCGTATATACTAATATATATATATATATATTATATATACGCCCCTCTAAAATATTTAAATATTACTTAATATTTTTTTAGGACGTTTTTACTATTATTACTAGTACGCTTAGTAGTATTTTACGTAGTTTTATCTTATATTTTAAACTATATATTTTTATTATAAAACTAATATTAATATATTATGTTTTTTTTTTATTTTTTATAACTAGTAAAGTACTATACTTTTTATTTTATTTTTTTACTACTTTTATTTTTATTACTATTATTACTATTACTATTACTATTACTATTATTACTATTACTATTATTATTATTATTATTATATAAGCCACTATAACTAACTCTAGATTTTTAAATTTTATTATTTTTATTATTAATAAAGTAACTATACTATTCGTTTTATTATTTTAATTATTATAGAGGAAAAATAAGTTAAAAATTACTAGTTTCTAAAAGTAAAAAATTAGGACTCCTTTTATAAATAAAAGTACTAAAAAGTTATATTATATATATATAAAGAAGAATTAAATATTATAATTTAAATAGTTTTATAAACTAGTAACGTAAGCTCTAAAATATTTTTTTATAATATACTCCCTAATTAAACTAGTAAAAACAGCTTAACTATTTAAATAGTTTAAAATTAATTCTTTTAAGCTAATAGTAGCTATAGAAATAATATTAAAAAAAATTTTTTTTAAGTAAATTTTTAGTAGGTAGTATTTCTAAATAATAAAACTTTAAAGTAAAAAACTAATTATAATAAGTATACTAGCGTTAAATAGTATAAATAGTATTTATATAATTTTTTTACTAACTTTTTTAAAATAATATTTACTTTTTTTTTATTTCTTTTTATTTCTCCTACACTTTCTTATATTATTTATTTTATATTTAAGCTTTTTTATTTAAGCTTTTTTTTTAAATAGCTTTTTAAGCGTTATAATTATTATAGAAAAAGTAAATTAATTATTTATTATTTCTACTACTATAGCTATAGTAAGTTATAAAATTTTTTTTAATTATTACTTTTTAGAATCTTTTTAAATTTTTAATTTTTAATTTTTTCTTTTAGAAACTCTGCTAATTCTTATTTAATAAATTAAAATAAAATTTTTAATTTTTTTTTTTAATTTAATCGGTTTTTTTTTTTAAAAAAAAAAATAAGGCTTTTAATTAAGGCTACCTAACTATTTAAAAAAAGTATTTTATCTTTTAAGTAAACTAATAACTAGCTCTTTAATTTCTAAACTAATATATAGGTTATATTACTAAATAATATTATATTAAACTACTAATCTATTACCTAATTAGGCCTAGTTCGCTACGCTAAGCCTATTTAGAAATAGGTTTTTATCTCGTCTAATATTAGATAGTAATTTAGCCTAAATATCTCTAAATATAACGCGTTTTATATAGGGATTTTCAGCTTCTTTATAGTTTTATATTAATTTCTTAGCGGTATCCCGCACTTTTAAAAATTTTACTTTTTACTAGTAAAGTAGGCGCGTTTAAAGAATACTATAATAAAAAAAGAAATTAAACCTCTAATACGTAAAAAGACCTTAAAAATTTAAAAAATTTTAGTATTTTTAAATATATACCTATTATACTACTCTGCTAATTTAATCGTTAATAGTCTAAATATAATTAAAAGTAATTAGTATTTTAAAATATAAAGGCATACACATACTCCTTCTCTTTTAAAACCCCTTTTAGTTGTCCCAAGCCACCGCAGCCACACTATTTGTTTAATTAGTATATAAATATAAATATAGTATTTTAAATCTTTTAAGTATACTAAAATTAGTAAAGAGCTAATAGGGCTTAGTTTTTTAACGTTTAGCTTTTTACTTAGTACTATTCTCTAGCCTATAATTACGCTTTATAAGAAGTAGATAAAAAAAAAAAAAAAAAAAAAAAATTATAAAGCGTGCTAATAATAGGCAGTTTAGTAAAATTAAAATACTACTTAGTTTTAACTAAAAATTTCTATAACTTAGTAAAAAAAATTTTATATTTTAATATTTAAAAATCTTTCCACTCTATTTATAAAAAAATTTATATTTATTATAATAAAGGCATACACATACTCCTCCTTTTTTAAAACCCCTTTTAGTCGCCCTAAGCTACTACAGCCACACTATTTGTTTAATTAGTATATAAATATATATTTATTATAAATTTAAAAAAATTATTTTACGTTTCTAATATAAGTAAATTTTTTTTTTTTTTAATTAAGAAGTTTTATAAATTTTCTAAACTTAAAAAAATTTATTTAAGTTTTAATTTTACGTAGGTCTACCCGCTCTTTTAGTTTTTATTTTTTATAACTCCTCTTAATTTATAAAAGATATTTTTTTTTATTATAAACTAGTAATTTTAATATATTTATTAGTTCTACGTATATATTATACTTATAAATAACTATTTTATAAATATTATTTAAGAACCTAAATAATTTATAATAAAGTTAATACTAAAAAACATTAAATAAAATTTTAAAATTATTAATTTTATTTAGCCTATTTTTTTTTAGTATTTTTAAGCGTAGAGCACTATCTACGCTTTTTTTAATTTAGTTTTTTTAAACTCTATTAGATTAAGTTTAAAAAATAGACTTGGTTCTATAATAACTAAAAGTAAATCTAATAATACTTAAAAAAATAAAAATAGTATACTATTTATTTTATAAATTTTATTATACTATATTTATATATTAATTAAACAAAAAGTGTAGCTGTAGTGGCTCGGGGCGACTAAAAGGGGTTCGAAAAAGGAGGAGTATATATATACCTTTATTATTATACTATAAAAATAAAAATAATATTAGTAAAAGATATTTAAAGTTTTTTAATTTATAGTTTTTTAAAGTTTTATCTATTCTTTTATATTAAGATTAAAAGAGTTAAAAAACTATTAAATAGTATTTATATAATTTAACATTACTAATAAATTATAGAATTAACGCACTTAGTATTTTACTTTTATTATTTAAATAACGCTTTATTTAGTAAAAGTAATAGTAGTTATTATTATACTAAAAAACTAAATTTTTATTATTAAATATATAAGAGTAAATATAACTATAAATTAATATATATACTAATATTTTAATTTATAAAATTTAGAAAAATTATATACTTACTATTATAGTCTTATTTACGTATAAAAGATTATTAAGTAATTTTTATTCTATTATAAGCCGCTCTATACTAAGAAGGTAAAAGAGCTTATTTATTAAAAAATATAATCTTTTAATCTACTCTTTTTAATCTTTACTAATATATATCTTATAAAATATAGAGCTTAATAAATTATAAATAACTATTAGGTAAATAATTAATATAAATAAAAACTTAGGTAGTAACCCTATAAATAATATTATTAATAACATTATTTTATTCTACGCTTAAGCTGTTTAAAAGTTTAGTAAACTAATTAAGTTATTAATGTATTAAACTTTTCTATTAGAGTTATTATATAATGTTTATTATTTTATTATTTTTTATACTCTTTTATTATAAAGTTCTTTTAAGAAGTACGGTTGTAAATTATTATTATAAATAATAACTTATAAGCTATTTAATATTTAATTTAAAGCGCGTTGCGCTTTATTATTATATAATTACTTAAAATTTTAGTTTAGTAATTTTTTCTTTTATATTACTAAGATTTAGTTACTTTTTAAATTTTTAAAATTACTAAGCTATAAAAGCTTTTATTAACCTATTAGCTAGTATATTACTTATCTAAAAGTATTTAATTTTAAAACTTTTTTTTAAATACTCCTAGTATAGTTATATATTTTATATATTTATATAGCGTAAATAGGTAGTTATACGCTTATTTTTATTTATAACTAGACTAATTATTTACTAATTATTATAAAATATACGCTATATAGCTCTAAAATTTAAAATAAGTTTTTTAAAAAAGCGCTTTAAAGCTATTATGTCCTTACTTATATATTTAAGCGCGAGGAGCTCTATTTTAGTAGTTACAGGGGGGTAAAAAAAAAAGTCTAATTAAAAAAGATAGCTTTTTTAAAAATTTATATAAAATTAAAGAATAGGCCTAAAATTACGTAAGCAATACCGTTTTAAAGAGAGAATTATAGAGATTATTATTAGAATTTTAGTAACGTTATATTTCTTACCTATAATAAACTACAATTACCTACATATAGTAATTTTTTTAACCCCTTTTTTAAACCCCTATAATATTTTAATTAGTAAATATATTTAACTAAAATTTTAATTATATCTTTTTAGGCTTAGTATAGGTTACGTAACTAGTTTTTAAAGTATATTAATAATTTAATTATATAATTATATTAATAATAAAAATAGTGCTAAGCTTTATATAATTAATAATTACGTAATATATTAGTAATATTATAGTATATTATAATATCTTTTTACTTTTATAAACTTAAACTCCTATTTCCTTAAAATAGAGCTAAAATTCTTAAAACTTAAATCTAAAGTTAAACTTCTTTTAAAAGTAAATAATTCTCTTTTTTTAATTGCTACTACTCTAAAAAAGTTTTAATAAACTATTTATAGTACTATAAAAAAAATTAAAAAAAAGAAAAAAGATAATTATAATATAAAAAAGATTAAAAGGAGTAGAGTCTCTAAGGTAACTAAAAGAGAAAAAAGAGTTATTAATAGGGACTTAACTAGAAGCCCTAAAAAAGAAAATAAAAGACTATTAATAGATAATAGTCTAAATATCTTAAAAAGATCCTTATAAAAAATTTTAAACTAGGAGAATTATAGTATTAATATAAGTAAAAAAAACCTATAATTAATAAAGAAAATACTAAAAAAAAGATTAAAATACGCTAAAGAGACTATAAAAAATATAAAAAATAATAATTTAAAAAAGATTATATTTTCTAATAAGTCAGTAATATAAAGGGGATAATAAAATAGATAATATTATAGAAAAAGAAGTAATAATAGAGTTAAAAAAAACTAGCTGTTAACTAATTACAAAATAAGTTATATTAACTTTTTAAAATATTAAAATATATAACTTTTTATATATTTTTAAGTTATAGTTTTAGTTTTTTAATATTAATTATATTACTTAATTTATAGAACAAGATCTTAAACTATAAGTTTAGAGTATAATTTAGATAAAAGATAAAAGTAATTTAGTATTTACTAAAATACCTAATTTTTTTACCTTTTTTACTAGTAAAGACTATATAAATAAAGTTTTTATATCTAAGGTTAAATTCTCTATAAAAAGGGGTAAGTAACCTAATAGGTTTTTTAGATCTTTTATTAATATAATAATATATATATATATATTATTGTGGGATAAAGGCGCCCCTTACTTAAATATAAGCGCTAAGATAGGTATACTTACGCTAGCGAAGCTAGCGTCTTAGTATATACTTTTACCTTATTTTAAAGTATCTAGCGAGCTCTCTATATATAGATTCTTATTAATTATTAATATTTAATATTTACTTTTTAAGTCTTTATAATATAATCTACGTATTCCTCTATGCCTATATATAAGGCGCTTATAAAATAACACTTTATAATAATCTATATAAGCGCTAAATTCTAAAAATTTATATTTTACTAATTATATAGCCGTAGCGGACTAATTCTCTATATTATATAAAATACCTATTAGTATAAATAAGATAGCGAAATTTTATATAAAAATTCTATTTAAGTAAACTAGTAATAGCGCTACCGTCTAAAAACCGGCTAGTAATAGTACTATCTATAAATTAGCTAGTAATAGTACTGTCTATAAAATAACTAGTAATAGCGCTATTTATAAATTAGCTAGTAATAATACTACTAAAAAGTATAATATTTAAAAATTAATTTAGTATACGCTAGCTAATAATATATTATATAATTAATTAAATAAATTACTTTTACTATTACCGCCGTAATTGCCTAGTATAATAAAAAAGCTTACTTTTAAATTTAAAATTAATAAATTTTATAAGAGTATAATTACTAAATTACTAAATACTTTTTATAAGGTTAGTAAATAGTTTATAAACAGCCCTTTTACTAAAAAGGTTAAAAAAAACTTAATAGTAAATACTAGTAAAGAATTTTTAAAAAGTAATTACTATAAAAGTAGTTTTAGTGTCTCTTACCCTATTCTACTAAATATTAGTAATAATAATAAAGATTTTAACGTAATAACTATTACTAGTTAACTTATAATAGACTAGTAATTATAGTATAGCTTTATAATTAATTATAAAGTATTTATTACATAAGTTAAAGCTATAGAAGCTAATATTTTATTATTTATTAATATAGCTATTACGACTAATAAAGAGTATTTTAAAAAAAAAATTTAAGTATAAATATCTTATCCTAGCGCGTACTCTACCTAATAGATAATTTATAAATAAATATATTATTACTACTATCTCTTCTACTAATAACTTTTAGGTAAGTATAGTAGAATATCTAGAAAATTAGTTTATTATTATTTTAAAATACTTTTATTACTAAAATACGTTACGTAGTAATCTAAACGCGGCTAAGTAAATAATTAAATTTATAAAATAGTTAAAAGTAAAGGCGTAAAAACTATAATATACTACTAAAATAAATATAGCGCGACTAGAGCTATAGATTTAATAATAAAAATAAAATTTTAATAGTATTTTTTAGTTAGTTACTTATATTTATTAAAAACGTAATAGTATAAAAAATAATACGCGTACCCTATAAAAAAAACTAAATACTAAATAGTAATATTAACTAACCGCTAATAAGACTTTTAGTAAAGTAATTTAACGTAATAATAAATATAAGTAACGCTTTACTATAGTAATTTAAAAGACGCGTAAACTATAAGATAAACTAGAATATTTAAAAACGTTAATAAAAGCTTTTTATAGTATTATAGCTAATAATAAATCTTTTAAGAAAGATAAAAAGCCTAAGAAAAAGAGTGAAAATAAAAAGTAAAAGATAGTATTATATAAGTTACTATAAAATCTTACGTTTTTAAACCTATTTAATAATAATAGTAGTAATAGCTCTAGTAGCTCTAATAGTTTTTCTTATTATAGTAATATAGAGTTAATATTATTTAATAAAATTTACTATATATTTTATAAGAATTAATAGCAGCGTAGTAGTATACTAGTATTAATAGTTAATACTACTACCTTTAAAAAGAAGCGTTATTTAAATAATAGATAAAAAGATATTAATAAGTTTAGTAGTACTACTAATAAGAATCTAAATATATAGATTAAAAATATAGAGATAAAGTTCTAGTAATTATATAAGCTTTTTTTTAATAAATAGTCTAAAATTAAGTATTTTTATTAAGTATATAAAAATTATATACTTATCCGTATCTGTAACTATATTATTATAATATTAAATAACCTATACTAGAATATATAAGAATTTTATAATAACCTATAAAAGGCCTTTAGTTTAATTAATTAATAACTTACTATACTTACAGAATTTAACTCTAGTAAATTATAGTAATATAAGGATAAGTCTTTTAGTAAATAGCTAGTCCGCTTTAAAAATAAAGTAACGTAAGCCTATTTAGAATCTATTTTAATAAAGTTTAAAGCTATAACTAATTTTAATTTATATTTAAAAGCTGCCGCGATAAGTACAGCTCTAGTAAATAAAATCTAAATATAATTTATTTAGTAACTATTCTAATATAAAACTTTTAAGAATATTACTTATAGAAAGCCTAAGAAGAAAAATAGTAAAAATAATAAAAATAATAAAAAGTTTACGTAGGCTAGCGCTTCTACTAATAAAAGGTTTAACTTTAATAACTAACGTAATTTTACTTTTAACCTAAATTATTACCTATTAAGAGAGTTCCGCGTAGTTTAAACTAAGAAAGTATATATTTATTATTTAAGACCTAGCTATATACTAAATTAAAATTAGTTTAATTTTTATAAAAAGGGTCCTATAGCCCTAGTACTAGCTAAATAGCTTTAAGTAATAAATACTTAAAATATTAATACTAATAACGCTTATAATAGTAACTATAATATTAGATATTAAAAAAAAGCATAATCTTTAAAAATAATTATTTTTAAAGACTCTTATCTACGTATAAGAAAGAGATTTTTAATACTCTTTAGCGTTGTTTTATAGTAGAGTAATATACGCTAGTAAACTAATTAAGTTTATAATTATTTTTTATTTTATTAAGTAATATTTACTATATAGCTTATAGTTTATAAAAAAAATAACTTATTACTACTACGGTATGCGGCGCAATAAATTATTTACTTAATTATAATAAGAATCTACTAAATAAGCTACCTTATAGCGCTTAGATAAAACTAAAAGTATAAGTTAATATATTTAATAGAATATTAATTACTATACGCGTTCTTTTAGATAGTAGCTATACTAGATAGATTATTAGTACTAACTTTATATATATTTATAAACTCTAAATAGTTGCAGCGTAGAGCCCTATTATTTTAAAACTTACTAATAGTAACGTTATAGGTAAAATAATATAAATAGCTAAAATACGTATAGCGATTAAAAAATATATTAGTAAAAACTAGTATTAGGTTATATATATTATTAGCTATAATATAATAGTTAGATAATTATAGCTTAAGGCTTACGATTCTTTATATAAGTAAAATAAAAAAATAATAATATTTAAGTTAGACTATTACTACAGTAACTATCTACGCTAGTTTCTACCTATTAAAGTAATATATAATTAATATAGTAATAGTTACGCTAAAATAATTAAACTAAAAGATAAGAATAGCGTTAATATAGTAATTATTTTAGTTAAAACTACTATAAAGATAGTCTACCGCGATTTAGACTCTATTATTTAGATAATACTAAAAGACTAAATACGCCTTAAAATAAGCAACGATATAAATAACGTCTAATATATTTATATAATTTTTATAAAAACTAAATATATTACTGCCGTAACTACTTAAGCTAACTTTAATAAATTTTATTTAAAACTAGATAGGCTACTACCTATAATTAATAAAATTAAATAAAAATTATTAAAATAATTTTATTATATTACTAACTTTTAAAACTCTAAAGAAATAGTTAAACTATCGCCCTAATAACTAGGTGTTAATTATAAAATATATTTTAAAGAAGGCAGCTATCTAATTATATAATACTATTTTAGGATATTATATAAAAAAACTAAAGTAATTAAGGTCTATATATAAACTAAGATAGCAAAGAGATATATTTATAAAAATAATTTTTTATTTACTACCTTACTGCTAGTTATTAAGAAACCTAGAAGAGGTATTTATATATATATTAATTATTACTACCTTAATAAAATTATAATTAAAAATTATAATACCCTGCTAAAGTTAAAGAAAATACTCGCCTATATAAATAAGGCCTGTATTTTTTTTAAGTTTAATATTATTACGGTATTTAATAAGATCCGAATTAAAAAAGGTAATAAATATAAAATTATTGTTCTTATATAATTTAGTTTATTTTAATATATAATTATACCCTTTAGGCTGTATAACGCCCTAGGTACTTTTTAATAATATATTAATTAGTTATTATATAAGTATTTAGATAACTTTTATTTAGCTTATTTTAATAATATTATTATCTTTAGTAAGAATAACTAGAACTATAAGTAATATTACCTTAAAGTACTATATAAGCTTTATAAAGTAGGACTATACCTTAATATTAATAAATACGAGTTTTTAGTTTAATGTGTTAATTATTTTAGTATAATACTCTCTATAAACGGGCTAGAAATAGATTTAGTTAAGGTTAAAGCTGTTATTAAGTAACAGTAACCTAAAATAGTTAAAAATATTTAAGTATTTATTAGGTTTATAAACTTTTACTAGTAATTTATATACTGCTTTTTTTAGGTTATAAGACCGCTAATTAAGTTAATGCGTAATAGTACTATAGGGAGGATAATATTAATACTAGCTATTAAAAAGGCCTTTAAGTAGCTTAAACGCGCCTTTATTAATATCTTAATACTTACTTATTTTAATTTTAATATATATACGATAATAGAGACTAATACGTCTAATTAGGTTATTACTAGTATACTTTCTTAGTATAAAAACGACGTCTTATAGCCTATTACCTTCTTTTTAATAAAAATAAAACTAGTAAAGCTTAACTACCCTATTTATAATAAGGAGCTTATAGTAATTATTTATATTTTTAAGAAATAGTAATTTAAATTTACTAGTATATTTAACTTTGTAATAGTATTTTTTAATTATAAAGCTTTAAAATATTTTATAATAACTAAATAGTTAAATCGCTAATAATTCTAATAGGCTAAGTTCCTATTAAAATTTAATTTTATAATTAAATATAGGCCTAGTAAGAAAGGTACAAAGCCTAATATACTAACGTAATAAATTAGAAATATTTTTATAAATATATATAATAACTAAATATAGTACTAATAGTAGGTGTTATTACTTTCTAAATAATTTAAACTATCTATATATATTATATATAATAGCAGCTTCTAATATACTATATACTTAACTAAAATTTTAATAGATATAATAGAACTAGACGCTATAAGCTTATTTTAATAGATTTATAAACTTAGTAAGGAGCTATTTATCTTTAATAGTTAAAATAAAAATATTATTTTAAAATTTTATAATAGTCGTAAGAACGTTAATAATATTAATCTATTAAGGCTACTTGAAGTATTTAGTTTTTATAATAATATTATTAAAGCTATAGTTAATATTATAGAAAGTAGCGTATACTATATACCTTACTAGCTCTATTATAATCTTAGTATCTGTCTTAAACTATAAGACTATTACTTAGATAATAATTTATTATATATTAATAGTAAAGTCTTTGTACCCTATAATAATAAACTTTAAATACGCTTTATATTACTATATTATAATAATTACGCCGCTAAATATAATAGTAAGTATAAAATATATACGTAATTATTATAATATTACTACTAGTTATACTATATAGACAGCGTAGTCTATTATATATATAACTACCTTACTTATTTTAGAGTAAAATTAAGATATAAGAATAAGTATAGTTAATTATATTTACTATTTATATTAAATACTTATTAGACTAGCGTATTTATTAACTTTATTACGCTGTTACCTAAAAGCTATTATAATAGTTATAACTATAGGTATATTATAATTCTTATAGATAGGTTATTAAAGAAAAAAAAGTTTATACACTTAATATTTTTTAACGCAGAAACCTGCGTTTAAGGTTTATTAAATATATTTAGTATAAAAAAGATTACTTTTTAAAATTTATTACTAACTATAGTACGTAATTTATATCTTAGTTTTAAAAATAATTATATAAAAGAGTTAGTATAATGCTAAAGTTATCTATAGTCTTTTACTTAAAGATAAATAAATAGATAGAAATTATTAATTAGGTATTAAAAACTTATTTACGCTACTTTATTAATTATAAATAAAATAACTAGGCGGAGTTACTGCTAGTTATAAAATTTAAAGTAAATAGTAATATTATATTAATAAATATAACACCGTTTAAAACTATAAAAGAATACTTATTATATATAGGCACCGAACCTTTTAGTATATTATTAAAAAAATAAAAAGTAATACGCAACGCGTAAGCTGTAAATTAACTTTTTATATATATAGACTATATAAGATAATAACTATATTTACTATTAATATAGGTATAAGTAAAAATAAAGAAGTATACTAATAGTTAATAATTACCTACTTTAAAGATCCGCGTAGGTAACTAGGTTATATTTAATATATATAATATTTATACGCGTCGCTCTAGAAGATTAAAAAGTAAAAATTTAAAGCTATTTAAGGTTATTAATATTTATAATAGATAACCGGACAATTATTATAGTATTAGCTAGATTTTTAAATTTAATTTTACTAGTTACGCTATACTTAAAGATGTTTACTTATAATTCTACCTATAACTATTTTATTTATAAAATATAATACTACTACTAGAGTAGTAATAAGAGTTATAAGGCCCTATTACTATAAAAGAAAGACTGTCTATCTATAACATTAAAGTAATACTAGACTATAAAATTAATAAATATATAATTAATCTAGATACCGGCCGTAAGGGCCTACTAAAGTTTTTTATTAAATAGGAGAACTATAATAATCCTAACTAGTAATTTTATTTTAATATTATAGGCTATTAAGAATATTTTATAGAGTATTACTAGCGTTACTTATAAACGCTACAATAATTAAGTATATTTTTTTTAAAAGCTTATAATATATAAATAGCTATCGTCTAGCTTATAATAAATAAATAATTAACTAATAATAAATAATACCAGAAGGCTAAAAATAATATAGTAAATAATTAATAGATAATAAAATATAACTAGTATATAAGTAGTATAATAAAATTATAAAGATAATACGGCTTAGTATAAAGGGCTCTTTTAAAGGTATAAGTAGTAAATAAAAAAAGCTAAACTTACCTATTATACTCTATAATTCTAATAGTTAGGTTATAAATAAAAGTAGTTTTATAGTTTACTATTTAAGTAGTTACGCGTTTTACTACTTTAATAGAAATATTTTACTTTTATAAGCGTCTAACTTTACTCTATTATACGAAAGTTAGGGATATATAAAACTTTAAAGATAAAGCTTTTTAGAGAGGGAAATAGTATTATAAAATAAAGGCGCCCTTTACTTAGGTATAAGTACTAAAATAGGTACGCCTACGCTAGCAAAGCTAGCGTTTTAGTATATACCCTTATCTCGCCCTAAAGTACCTAGCGAGCTCCCTACACGTAGATTCTTATTAATTATTAATATTTAATATCTACCTTTTAAGCCTCCGTGACATATATATATATTATTATATTATATTATAATTATAAACTTTATACAAATATAAATTTAGGTTAGTAATTTTATTAAGATAACGTCCCTATTTATAAAATAAAGGACGTTTTAAACTAGTTTAAAAATAATAAAATTAAACTATTTCCTTACCCAGCCTATAGCCCTAATTTAGCTACTATAGAAAATATATAAAATTATTTAAAATAATAGCTAAATAATAATAAAGAGGCTAGTTTAGGTATAGGATCTAGTATATAAAGTATAGAGACCTTTAAAAAAGTTATTAATAAGGAGTAGTAAAATATACTATAAAAAGTTATTAATAACTATATTTTATTTCTTTTTAACTATTATAAGGCGTTTATAGAAGCTAAAGGCTACTATACTAAGTATTAGTAATTTATTATTTACTAGTTTATTATTAAAAATGTAAAAAAGTGACTTATATATATAATTATATAATTAATATATAAATATATAAAAATATTTAATATACTAATAAAACTTAGTATCTATTATTATATATATAAAAATAAGCTAATTTAACACCTTAAATAAAAAGTTATACTAACTTAAAGTAGGGTCCTAAAAATTTTCTATATTTATTAATTTTTCTTTACCCCTAAACCCCTTAGTAAGCAGCCCCTAATAGAGTAAATAGAATATACTAGTCTTTTATTTTAAAATTATATTTTTTTTGTATTTTTAGGTCCCCTAGTTAAATAGTTATATTATTTTAAAAAAGATATCTTTTTTAATTAGACTTTTTTTTTATCACCCCCCTATAATATTATATAGTAATAGTAGTCTATTTTACTACTTTTTAAATAATTATATTCTTAAATAATATAATAATATAACTATATAAAAATCGTCTATTTTTTAAATTATTTATAAATAAAGTATTTAAATTAATTATAAGTTTTAGGCCTTTATATACGCTATATTAGATTGCCTAAATATAAAATCTATAAAGAAATATAATTATATATTTTACTATAGTAAAGTACTTTTTATTTAAATTAATTAAAAAATAAAAGAGTTTTAAAATAGAAAATACTATATATAGTTATATTATAATAGTAGTATAAAGTATAAATCTAATAGGCTTTTAATACGTCTTAATTTTAACTTTTATTACTTCTTTTTTATTTTTCACTAGTTCTTCTAATAGTAAAGGCGTTAGTAAAAAGAATATAAAATTAATTACCCTAAATTTATTTATAATTTTTTTAATATATAAATATCGTGGAAAGATACCTTAGAGTTTGTATTACTAGCTTATAAAGCTCTTTAGAACGGAGAATTATTTCTCTTTTATATATATATAATACGGCTCTTTAGCGCTTTCTTTTATAAAAATAGTTTCTACTCTTTAATTTTAGAATCTAGTAATTTCTAGCTTATTTTCCTTTATAGTTATAAGCCCGGCGTTTTAAAAATAAAAAAAAATTCTCCCTATATATCTAATTATTAGAAATCTTATTTTCTAAAGCTCTAATTAATTTTTTAACTCTTTATTTAAAAGCTTTTAGTTCTATAGACCTAGTAAGTATTACTTAATCTATATATATAAAATAACGACTTATATTTTTAGCTATTAAACGCTTAGTAAGTCTTATAACTAATAATTCTTTAAGCGTTATAATATCTAAAGCTATTATATCCCTTTTAATTAATACTATCTAATTTATTAATTTGGTAAACTAGCTAACTTAATATATATAACTTAAAGTATAGTATATACTTTACCGCGTATAGAATCTTATTAATTCTAACCTTAAAAGTATTAATAATCTTAATAACTTTTATAAATACTAGAACTTCTATATATTATAAAAGCGTTTAATACTAAAATTATAAGAATTTACTATAACTATACTACTAAAATAGCTATATACTAAGCCCGCTTAACTAATTATACTACTAAAGTAAACTAAGTAATAAATATTTAGAACTAAATTAGTATAATAATAGCTTTAAAGCTTATAAGTACTACTTAAATATATTATACTATTAAGGGGGATATTTTAACTTACTTAATTATTTATTTTTTTAAATAAGAGTTATTAACTATTAACGCGATAGCTAAGAATATTATATAATAATAATACTATACTTATTTAAAAAAAGTAAAATATAAAAGGATAGTTACTAAGCCGTAGTATTATAAATAGAAAGCTCTTTATATAAAGATAAAGGTATATAAGTTTAGTAATATTTAAAATAAGTTAGCTATTATTAACTTTTTTACCGCTATTAGTAAAAAATTAGTATTTAATTAAATAGAGCAGATACACATAACTTAAGTCTAAAAATTAATATTTAAAAATAAAAAACTCTCTCTAATAGAAGTAAGAAGAATCTTTTAAGTAATATTATAAAATAAAATTATTAAATTATATACTAAAAGCTTCGGGATTTTTATAATACTTAGTAAATAAAGCCTATTCCACTAATTAAATAGTTTATAGTTAAGAAATAAAAGTAAGTCGTACTAATACCCTTATAGACTTAAAAAATATTATTAAAAATCTACTAAGTACTACCGCCTATAGCTAGTATTAATAAGTATTTATACTAGTTAGACTACGCCGCTTTTTAAAAAAAAATAAAAAAAAGCTTTTTAAGCGTTTTAAATTTAATAAATTTATAACTCTTTGTAATATATTTAAGTAAAAGGGATAGTTTAAGGGAAATACCTTATAGAGTAAAAGATTTAATAAGCTAAAATTTTCTAACTCTTTTATATATATAGTTATTAATCCCTCGCTTATTATAAGTAGTAAATTAAAATAAAATAATAGTATATATTTTATATAAGACTATAATACTTATACGCTTTTTAAAAATACTATTTTTAATAATAATGCTGCTTTATATTTAATAAATAATAGATTACTACTTATTTTAAAATTTTTTAAGAAAGCTAATAGTATCTATATTATTAAAACTAGAACATAAGCTTTTTTAATCTCTAGTATAAAAATTTAAGTAATTAAAAATATTTTAAACAGCCCGAACAGAAACTCTATAAAAGATTTTATATTAAAAAATATAGTTATTATAAAAGAATTTTACCTAAATATAGTATCTAAAGCTCGCCTATATAATAAAAGACTTTAATATTTAAATTTAGATAATATACTACGTATAAGATTTTTAGAACAGAGCCTTATACTTATAATACTTATTTATAAGTATAATTTTATATTTATTAAATATAAGCCTCTATTTTTTTATTTTTTAGTTTAAAGTATAATATTAGTATATTAAAAGTTTTATTTATAGTTAATATATCCGCGTATTAACACTAAGGATATATAGTACTAAAAAGTAGAATATTTAAATTAAAAAGCTTTATATACTTTAGTCTACAGAGTATAAAATATTTATATTTTAAATACTAAGTATATATATTATAAGTAATATTTCTTTATATACGCAGCTTAGGTAATTTTTTAAAAACTAAAAAAAAAATTACTATAACTATACTAGCGTATTTTTTAAAATCTCTTTAATATACTTAAAGGAAGACTTAGAAAACAGTAAATATTATTAGTTAAAAATAATTATAGTAAAAAGGTTTATATATAAAACCTATAGGCGAAGTTACTTTTAGAGTTTATAAAAGTATTTTTAAACTTTATTATATAGATATATATTTAGTATAAACTTAAAATTATAAAAATTTTTTAAAATAATAATATTATTACCTATATAGTATAGAAGATCGTATTTTAAAAAATAAATAAAAAAGCTTAGTATAAGTATTAAAATACTATTTTTATATACGTATAAGCTAAACGGCGGTACTAAACGCGCTAATTAAAAAATTATTAATAAAACTATTATTATAAAACTTAGTACAAATTTACTAAAAAAGTTTTCGCTAAAAATTATAAAAATAATTATAGCGCTTTATAATATTAGTCCGATAGCTTTTAAAAGTATATAATCTTTAAATAAGGTTTTTTATAGCTAATTTAGATAGTATTTTTATTATTATAAATCTAAGTTTATAAAGCACTAAACGGCAGATTTATACTTAAATTAAAATAATATATATATTTATAGTTATTGCGTATATTGACTAAATAAAAATTATATAGTTAGGCGTAATAGGCGTAGATTTAAAATAAATCTATAAATTTATATTAAATATTTAGTTAGTTACGTAGCTTATAATATTTATAAAATATAAGTATTGTTACTTAACTAAATTATTATAACGCGTAATATTACGTTTAATAAAACTTTTTTTTATAAAAAAAAAGAAGATTAGTCTATTCTATAGGAAGAGGCTATAAAGTTTATAAATATTTTATATACTATTAAGGTTATAGATATAAGTAAGACGTTTAATAAAATTTTTAATACGTAAGCCTATAACTCTAATAAGTTAAGAATTAATAGAAATATTATATAACCTAAATAATAGTTTAGAAATACTTTAGCGTAGATTTTATTTTATTCTTTTAGTTAGTTAAGTAAGTAAAGTTTTATATAAGTAGTATATACGTAGGCTATTAATATAATTAGCTAATAGCCGCGAATTTATATATTATATAATATAGATATTAGTCTAATTTTTTCTTAGCCTACTCTAGAGCCTAAAAAACTTAAAAGTATAAATTTTAAAAGAGATAAATACTTTAGTATTTTTTATAAAGTATATTTTAGCAAAGAAGTAGAATAGTTTAGAGTAAAAAGTTTATAAAATTTTTAGATAATAAGTAAAAATTTATCTAATACTATTACTTAAATTAGTAATATAAAGCTCCTTTTATTAAGTAAAATAATTAGTATTTATATTTATAGAATATAGGGACCTATAAGGGACTATAGTCTAGCTATTTAATAAAGCTAAAAATAACGTAGGTTAAATTTTAAAGATTCTAATAAACTAGAGAATAGAGATAAAAACCCCTTTAGTATTTATATATTATTAAGCCCTAATTTAGAGAGCAAGCTATTATATAATATAAAATTTATAAATATTTTACTAGATAGCGTAGATAGCTCTCTTTAGTATAATTTTATAAATATATTTATTTCTAGTATAAATCTTACACAGAAAGAGTATAGAAAATTTATAATTATTAATACTATAGTTTAAGTTACTATATAGAATAGGGCCTTAAAAAAAATAATATTTTAATATAAAACTTATATATACCGTAACGAGCTTTTAAAAAAGCTAGTAATATAAAAAGTAATTTTTTTATATCTATGTAGCCCGCTCTTTTACTAGACTATATATAAAAAATAAACTATACTTTTTAAAAAATAAACTTAGTAGGTAGTTATACGCTTTAATAGTACTAAACGTCTATTTTTACTTAAATAGGTTTTTACTTATAAGTTTAATTAGGATAGTTACTTTATAAAGTATAAAACTTATCTAGTTATTAAAAGCAACCTCTAGTTAAAAGATACGCTTTTATTAATATATATTATAATACTTATAGTACGCTCCTTTCGTATAGCTATAATAATTATAGTAGAGTTTAACCTAAAAATTTTATAGCTTAATATAATTAGTACGTTCCTTAATATACTAATTAACCCCTTAAATCTAGTATAGTATAAACTACCTAATAGCTATAAGTAAAAAGATAATTATATAAAGCTTAATTAAGCTCTATATAGCCTATAGAACTTACCTATACTATAATATAAAAAATTTTTTAGTACTTTAGTTAAGCTTAGCCTTATTTACGTAAAAAAAAAATTTTATTTATTTTTTAATATAGATTGCAAGATCTTTATACTTTTTTATATAAATAATATTTTACTTCTATACTATAAAATTTATTAGTAAAAAGCTTTTAAACTATGTAATAAGCTTTTAGAAATATATAAAATAGAGATACGCAGAGCTATAAAATAGTATTTTAAAATATAAATAATTAAAAATTAAGAAAATTAAATAATTACGCTAATTTATAATTTATATATTAAAAAAATTATAAAAAAATTTAAAGTAACTAATTTAGTGCTCTTTTTACTAACGCCTTTACTATTAGAAGAGCTAGTTAAAAATAAGAGAGAAGTAATAAAAACTAAAATTAAGGCGTATTAGGAGTATATTAAATTTGTATTTTATACTACTATTATAATATAACTAAATATAGTATTTACTATTTTAAAGCTTTTTTATTTTTTAATTAATTTAAGTAAAAAGTATTTTACTATAATAAAATATATAATCGCGTTCCTTTATAAATCGCGCTTTTAAGCGATTTAATATAAAGTATATAAGGGCCTAGAACTTATAATCTATTTAAACGCTTTATTTATAAATAATTTAAAAAGTACATAATTTTTATATAACTATATTATTATATTATTTAGGGGTGTAATTATTTAGAAAGCCGTAAGATAGACTATTATTATAATATTAACTACTAAAGCAGAGCTTCTTACGCTTAAATATATAAGTAAAGAAATAATAGCTCTAAAGCACTTTTTTAAAAAACTTATTTTAAATTTTAGAGCTACGTAGCGTATATTTTATAATAACTAATAAATAATTAGGCTAGTTATAGTTAAAAATAAGCGTATAACTACCCGTTTACGCTATATAGATATATAGAATATATAGTTATACTAAAAATACTTAAAAGAGAGTTTTAAAATTAAATACCTTTAGATAAGTAATATGCTAGTAGATAGGTTAATAAAAGCTCTTATAGTTTAGTAATTCTAAAAATTTAAAAAGTAACTAAATTTTAAAAATATAAAAGAAAAAATTACTAAACTAGAATTTTAAAAAATTATATAATAATAGAGCGTAAAGCGCTTTAAATTAGATATTAAATAGCTTATTAGCTGCTATTTATAATAGATAATTTAAAACCGCACCGCTTAAAAAAATAATAAAATAATAAAAATTATATAATAACCCTAATAGAGAAACTTAATAGATTAATAACTTTACTAGCTTACTAAATTTTTAAATAGCTTAAGCGTAGCACGAAGCAATTTTATTAAAAATATTATTTATAAAATTACTACCTAGATTTTTATCTAGTTTAAATATCTGCCTAATAGTAGTTTATAATTTATTAAATTCTATAATTTATAAAATTTATATTAGTAAAGATTAAAAGAAGTAAATTAAAAAATTATATCTACTTATAAGTAAGCTCTTTCGCCTTTTTGCTATAGAGCGGCTTATAATAAAATAGAAAGTATTTAATAATTTCTTAAACGTAACTAGAACTATAATAGTAAGTATATATTTTTTTTAAATTTTTTAAATTAAAATATTTATACGTATATTAGTTTATAGCTATATCTACTTTTATACGCCTAGTAATAGGAGTCTTACGTTTTTATATTAAAATAGTTACTATTACTTTTACTAAATAAAATACTACTTAAATAATAAAAATAAAATATAGGGCGCTTTAATTTTATAAACTATTAATAATGTTAAACTATATAAATATTATCTAATAGTTTCCTAACTTTTCTAATTTTAATATAAAAGGATAGACAGAGCTTAAAAAAACTATAGACTAAAAAGTTTAAAATATTTTTTATTAATATTATTTTTATTACTATAGCGCAATAAAATCTATAAAATAAATAGTTTACTATTTTTATTTTTTTTAGATTTACTTTTAGATTTACTTTCTACTATAGGGCGCAGTCTATTTTTTAAACCTAATCTAGTAAAGCTTAAAAGAGCTAGATTAAAAAGGGTACTAATAGCGCCTAGCGCTTAAAAAGTCTAAATAAAAAAAATAGGCTAGATAAAATTAATAATTTTAAAAGTCTACTAAATTTTTTATTTATATTAAGCTTTTTATATAGTATTTAGTTACTTATAAATTAGCTAATAGATAGCTATTTATAAGCGCGATATAGGTATAGGACTAAAAAAATTATTAAAATTACTAGATAATAATATAAGGGAATTATTTTTTAAAATTTAAAAGAGCTATAAATTTTCTTAAACTAAAGAAGTAGGATAATTTTTATAAGCTAGCGATAGTAAAGAAAAAAGTTTTTTTAAAGTTTAAGGGATCTGTAAAAATTTTTAATTAAAAGAAAAGAAAAAATCTTTATTTATTAGAGATATAGGTTAATTTTTATAAACTTATAATAGCTATATATTGTCTTACAGAGAAAGCAGGTAAGTTACTAAATATTATAGTATAATAGTATTTATTTAAGTTATAGTAATTCCTATTTAAGACTAAATAATACTTTAATTCTTTTAAGCTGCCTATTATTAGAGTTTCTTACGCTTCTTATTTTTTTTTTTAAACTACTTCTTTTTACGGAGCGTAATAATAGGCTAAAAAACTATATTAAATAATTTATTAAAAACTAAAGAACTAGACTCCGTTAGCTCCTTACTAATTTTAGTAAATTTATAATATTTAAAATACTATTTATACTTAATTATATTTAGGTACTAAATTATAGTAATATAAAAGGAATCGGAAAACTATTAAATAAAAATTAGTAGAGTTTTTAAAAAATAAAATTAAAGCTTAAAAATTTAGATAAACTTTAAAAAGTAAAAATTAAAAAAAATATTATAGCTTACTGTAGTTACAGCGGTAGTAATATAAATAGTTAACTTATAATACTTATAATAATTAGGAAGCTTAAGGAGCTATTTAGAGAAAAAAAGTTAAATAAAAGAGTATAAAAATAGTACAGATAATATAAAAAAGTATAAAAATAATAGTTAAAAGTATAAAAAGAGTAAAAATTATTTTAAAAAAAATTAGTAAAGAGATTATATAAAACTTTTTATACTACTAACGCTAGCGCGCTTACTATAATTAGTTTTTTATTTTAAAACTCTATTACCTAATAACGCTACCTGCCAAATATTTACTTAAAAAAGCTTTTTTTAAAATTAATTTTACAGCTACTATAAACTTAAAAGAATTAATTTTTTATCTACTTAAATAGTTAAGCTATTTTTATTAGCTTAACTAGGGGGTATATTACGGAAAGATACCTTAGAGCTTATATTACTAGTTTATAAAACTTTTTAAAACAGAGGATTATTTTTTTTATATATATATAATACGGCTCTTTAGCGTTTTCTTTTATAAAAGTAGTCCCTACTCTTTAATTTTAGAATTTAGTAATTTCTAGCTTGTTTTCCTCTATAATAAATTATAAATTAGCGTAATTACTTAATTTTTTTAATTTTTAATTATCTATATTTTAAAATACTATTTTATAGCACTATACATTTTTATTTTATATATTTCTATAAGCTTATTATATAGTTTAAAAGCTTTTTACTAATAAATTTTATAATATAAAAGTAAAATATTATTTATATAAAAAAGTATAAAGATTGTATAATCTATATTAATAAATAAATAATACTCTTATTTTAAGTAGATAAGGCTAAGTTTAGTAAAAGTACTAAAAAATTATTTATATTATAATATAAATAAGTCGCGTAGGCTATATAAGACTTAATTAAGTTTTATAACACTATACCTTTTTTAATTTAGTTATACCTAAATTTTTCGACACATTAAATATAAAGATATATATATACTCCTTCTTTTTTATACTCTCTTTTAGTCGCTACTATAGCCACTACTGCTATACTATTTATTTAATTAGTATATAAATATATTAAGTTTTATAAATTTATTTTTTTAATTATAGCTATTAAATACTTTATACTATACTAGATTTAAGGAGTTAATTACTATATTAAGAAACGCACTAATTATATTAAGTTATATAATTTTTAAATTAAATTTTTTTATAATTATTATAGTTATATAATAGAAATACGCTATAAGTATTATAGTATATATTAATAAAAATATATCTTTTAATTAAAAATCGTCTCTAATAATAAAATAAGTTTTATATTTTATAAAATAATTATCTTTATTAAACTTATAAATATTTATTTACTTAAATAAAAATAGTTATTTGATAGTTTTAGAGCTCGTAACTACTTATTAAATTTACTTTTTAGAAAGTATAGTCTAATTTTTATAAGTAGTTTAATAAAAGAGCGGGCTAAGCAGATATAAAAAAGTTATTTTTTATATTATTAGTTTTTTTAGATCCTTATTACGGTATATATAAATTTTATTTTAAAATATTATTTTTTTAAGGCCCTATCTTATATAGTAGTTTAAACTATAGTACTAATAATTATAAACTTTCTATACTTTTTTTATATAAGATTTATATTAAAAATAAATATATTTATAAAATTATACTAGAGAGAGCTATATATACTATTAAGTAAAATACTTATAAATTTTATATTATATAATAGCTCGCTCTTTAGATTAAGATTTAATAATATATAAATAGTAAGTAGGTTTTTATTTCCGCGCTTTAATTTATTAAGATTTTTAAAATTTAACCGATATTACCTTTAATTTTATTAAATAATTAGACTATAATCCTTTATAGATCCTTATATTTTATAAATATAAGTATTAACTATTTTACTTAATAAAAGAATTTTTATATTACTAATTTAAGTAATTATATTTAATAAGCTTTTACCTACTATTTAAAAATTCTATAAACTTTTTATTTTAGACTATTTTACTGCTTTACTAATATATATTTTATAAAAAATACTAAAGTATGTACCTTTTTTAAAGATTATATTTTTAAGTTTTTTAGACTCTAGAGTAGGCTAAAGAGAAATTAAACTAATATTTAAATTATATAATATATAGATACGCGACTATTAGCTAGTTATACTAATAGCTTATGTATATACTACTTATATAAAGTTTTACTTAACTAACTAGCTAAAAAAATAAAATAAAATTTATATTAAAGTACCGTTAAGCTACTATTTAAATTACGTAATATTTCTACTAATTTTTAGTTTATTAGAGTTATAGGCTTATATATTATTAATTTTATTAAACGCTTTACCTATATTTATATTCCTAATAATATATAAAATATTTATAAACTTTATACCTTTTTTCTATAAAATAAACTAATCTTCTTTTCTCTTATAAAAAAGAGTTTTATTAAACGTAATATTATATATTATAATAATTTAGTTAAGCGATAGTATTTATATTTTATAAATATTATAAATTACGTAACTAACTAAATATGTAATATAAATATATAAATTTATTTTAAATTTATATTTATTACGCCCGGCTACGTAATTTTTATTTAATAAATATATATAATAATTATAAGTATATCTATTATTTTAATCTAAGCGTAGATCTGCTATTTAGTACTTTATAAATTTAAATTTATAGTAATAAAAATACTATCTAAACTAGCTATAAAAAATTTTATTTAAAAATTATATACTCTTAGAGATTATTAGACTAATATTATAAAATACTATAGTTACTATTATAATTTTTAGCTAAAGGTTTTTTAGTAAGTTTATACTAAGTCTTATAATAATAGTTTTATTAATAATTTTTTAGCTAACGCGTTTAGCGTCGCCGTTTAGTTTATATATATAAAAAAATAGTATTTTAATAGTTATACTAAGCTTATTTATTTATTTTTTAAAACGTGATTTTCTATACTATAATTAAGTAGTAATATTATTAATTTAAAAAATTTTTATAATTTTATATTTATACTAAATATATATCTATATAGTAAAGTTTAAAAATACTTTTATAAGCTTTAAAAGTAACTTTATTTATAGGCTCTATATATAAACCTTCTTACTATAGTTATTTTTAACTAATAATATCTACTACTTACTAAGTCTTTTTTTAAATATATTAAAGACGTTATATAAAATACACTAATATAGTTATAGTAACTTTTTTTTTTTAGTTTTTAAAAAATTACCCAAGTCGTATATATAAGGTAATATTATTTATAATATATATATTTAGTATTTAAAATATAAATATTTTATATTTTTTAAACTAGCGTATATAAAACTTCTTTATTTAAATATTTTACTCTTTAGTACTATATATTCTTAGTATTAATACGCGGATATATTAACTATAAATAAAGCTTTTAATATACTAGTATTATACTCTAAACTAAAAAATAGAACAATAAATACTTATATTTAATAAATATAAAATTATATTTATAAATAAGCGTTATAAATATAAAATCTTATTTTAAAAATTCTACACATAGTATATTACTAAAGCCTAAGTACTAAAGTCTTTTATTATATAAGTAAGCTTTAGATACTATATTTAAATAAAATTCTTCTATAATATCTATATTCTTTAATATAAAACTATTTATAGAATTTTTATTTATACTATTTAAAATATTTTTAATTACTTAAATGTATATACTAAAAATTAAAGAAGCTTATATTTTAGCTTTAATAGTATAAATACTATTAGTTTTTTGTAATAAATATTAAAATAAGTAGTAATTTATTATTTATAATATATAAAGTAGTACTATTATTAAAAATAATACCTTTAAGAAGTATATAGGTATTATAATTTTATATAAAATATATACCATTACTTTATTTTAATTTACTACTTATATATATTTATATTTATATATTAATTAAACAAAGAGTGTGGCTATAGTAGCTTGGGGCAACTAAAAGGGGTTTTAAAAAAGAAGGAGTATATATATACCTTTATATTTTTTTTAAGAATAGCAGTAGTGGGGTTCTCTACTTATAATAAATAAAGAATTACTATCTATATATATAAAATAGCTAGGAAATTTTAGCTTATTAATTTTTTTACCCTATAAAGTATTTCCCTTAAACTATTCTTTTTACTTAAGTAAATTATAAATAGCTATGAATTTATTAAATTTAAAATATTTAAGAAGCTTTTTTTATTCTGTTTAGAGAGCGGCATAGTATAACTAATATAAATATTTATTAATACTAACTATAGGTAACAGTACTTAGTAGATTTTTAATAATACTCTTTATATTTATAAAAGTATTAATAGAACTTACTATTATTTTTTAACTATAAGTTATTTAATTAGGGGGATAGGTTGTATTTACTAAATATTATAAAGATTTTAGATCTTTTAAAAGTTATTATAGTAATTATATTTTATAATATTATTTAAAAGATTTTTTTAACTTCTAATAAAGAGAGCTCCTTACTTTTAAATATTAATTTTTAGATTTAGATTATATATATCTACTCTACCTAATTAAGTATTAATTTTTTACTAATAGTAGTAAATACATTAATAATAACTAGTTTATTTTAACTATTGTAAAGCTTATATATCTCTATTTTTATATAAGATACTTTTTATTTATAATATTATAATTTAGAAACTATTTTTCTATACTCTACTATTTTTAAATAAGTATAGTATTATTATTATATAATATTTTTAGTTACTATATTAGTAGCTAAAAGCTTTTATTTAAAAAAATAAATAATTAAATAAATAAAAATATTTCTTTTAATAGTATAGTGTATTTAAGTAGTGCTTATAAGTTTTAAAACTACTCTTATACTAATTTAGTTTTAGATATATATTACTTAGTTTATTTTAGTAGTATATTTAATTAAGTAGGTTTAATATATAGCTATTTTAGTAGTATAGTTTTAGTAAATTTTTATAATTTTAGCCTTAAATACTTTTAAAATACATAAAAACTATAGTATTAAAAACCAATTATTAAAATTATTAACGCTTTTAAAATTAAAATTAATAAAATTTTAAATATTATAAAGCCTATACTATATTGTAAGCTATATATACTAAGTTAGCTAGCTTACTAAATTAATAAGATAAATATTATTGGTTAAAAAGGATAAAATAGCTTTAGTTATTATAATACTTAAAAAATTATTAATCGTAAGGCTTACTACGCGTTTAATAGCTAAAAATATAAATTATTATTAATAGATAAATAAAATAATACTTACTAAGTCTATAGAACTAAAAGCTTTAAATAAAAATAAAAAAAATTAATTAGAGTTTTAAAAAATAGAATTTTTAATAATTAAGTATCTAGGAAAAAATTTTTTTAAAAAAAAAACGCTAGACTTATAACTATAAAAGAAAAATAAAATAGAAATTACTAGTTTTTAAAAATAAAAAATTAAGACTTTATTTATAAATAAAAGTACTAAAGAGCCGTATTATATATATATAAACGAAAATTAGATTCTCTGTTTTAAAAGGCTTTATAAGCTAGTAATATAAATTCTAAGGTATCTTTCTGCGATAATTATTTATAATTACTTAAAAATAGTAAATATTAATTTTATAAAACTAGGCGATTCCTTTATATATAAAATACTTAGTAGTATTAAAAAATAATTTTTATTAAATTTTATTACTTTATAGGTAGAATACGGTGGGGACAGGTTATATATTTAATATAGTAAACGTATTAAAATTAATTTAAATAAGTATAGTATTTGTCGAGATAATAGTAAAAATAAAAGAATATATAAAAAATAAAATGTTAAAAAATAATATCTTAGTAAGTATTTTTTTAATAAATATTTAACTATATTAACTATAAGAGAAGATAAAAAAAAGGTATATAAGTAGTATTTTACGTATCTCTTTTTTAATAAATATAGTATTAGGACTAGGCTTTTTATATTAAACTTTTTTAATTTAATATTTTATTAGGGGAATACGCTAAGCGCGCTAGCGCGGCACTATATCTTATTTAACTTAGCTTTATCTTACTTTTTTAATATATTAAGTGTAAAGATATATATATACTCCTTCTTTTTTTAAAACTTTTATTTATTATTTTAAGCTACTATAACTATAGTATTTATTTAATTAATATATAAATATAAATATTATTTATATTATTTTTAGCTTAGTAATTAAAAAGTTAAATTATTTAAAAAAAATATATTTAATTATTTTTATATAATTTTACTCTTCTATAATAACTAAATCCTAAATATAAAAAATTCTATTTAGAGTACTAATAGAAAATTTATTTTAAGTATAAAACATAAGACGTAAAATGTATTTAAAAAAATAATTTTATAGAATTAGTATATTTAAAGATATAAAAGCCTTTATTTTTTCTTTAATAAATTTACGGTTTTAGCGTAGTATCTATATTATTTTAAAAAAAAATTACTATTTACTATAGGAGTTCCTGTAAAACGGCTCTATAATAATTTAAATATAATTATAAGGAACGCAGCGTATAGTTATATATTAATATATATACTAAAAATATATATAGAGTAGTTAACCTAAATAGATTTACTAGTAATATAGATTATATAGATTATATAATTATAAAAATATATATATACTCCTTCTGTTTTAAAACCCCTTTTAGTTACCCCGAGCCACTATAGCTACACTTTTTATTTAATTAATATATAAATATAGATTATATAGCTATAATTATATAATTATATAATCTACACTAGCGAGTAAAATCTTTATTTAGCTATTATACGGAAAGTAAAGAAGAAGAACTATATATAAAAAATATAACTATTTATTATTTATTATTTTATACTATTTCTTACTTATTATAATATTACAGAGGACTATTACTTTTTATAAATAAAATATAATTATTTTAATACTAATTAATAGTTAATTAATTAAATTATTTAACTACTCTATTACTAATAGTTAATTAAATTTATTTATTTACTATAAATTAGTAAGAATATATAAAGAGGTTAAGTTATTATTAAATCTATACTACGTAAAAATAATTTTATATATTACACAACTTTTCTCTGTATTTATAAATAGAGAATAGTATATTAAATTATATATTTTATTAAAACCTTATCTATATAAAAAATAAGGATAACTCTTTTTAAAGCTAAACTACTTTATATAAATCTACTAGTATAGTCAGCTAAAACCGTATAATTAATTATATAAACTAAATAATATAATAATACTAAAAAAAGCTTTCTCTATAAGGAAAGGTAAAGAGCGTATAATAAAGATAAATCTAGATTTATTATAGAAAGAATATACTTAAAAATATAATATTTTTATATAAGTACTTAAAAACTAAACTAAGTTATAATACTAAATAGAGGATTTAAATATTTAAAATTATTTGTTTATGAAATAATTTAATATATACGTTAGCTGCGTTATTATAAAACTTTATATAAAGTAAAGAAATAGCTGAAGTCTAATTATTTATACTATAATTTATTTACTAAATAGAACTAATCCTACTTTATATTACTAGAATAAGTATTTTAAAAAGAACTACTAGAAATTTTATAAAATAAGAGCCTATAACCTTTAGTAGATAAATAAAAAAGTATACTAATAAATTTTATACAAACTCTTCTTTCAATTATAAAAAAATATAAAAAAGTTAAAAACCTCTAAGTAAGATTAAGAAGTTTAGTAAAAAGTTTAATTATTACTATATAATAACCTGCACGAAAGCTATTAAGCTTAAACTTTTAAATTTTTAGCTAATAGCTAAATATTTTATATGCTTTAGCTATACCTCCTATATAGTAAGAAAGCTAATTATTATAATATATATTATATAAGTAATTAATCTTCCTATATTAGTATTATTTAGAAAATTTTAGGCCTATATTATATAAGTATAAATATAGACTATATAAACCTAAATAACTTTAAACTTTATATAGTTTATATATCCTAGTATTACTTTTAGGTATATATAATAGTAGACTATAATACTCAATATATCTACTATTATATAATTCTTAAATATTATTATTTCCCCTAGAAACTAGTTATAAAATATTAATAACTAATTACTTACTAACTTTTTAATCTTCGTACGCTACTTACTAAAATCTAATATTTTAACTTTTATCTATACAGGATATACCGCTAGAGAAACTTAATTTTTAAAAAATAATTATATTTTAAAAAATATAAAAGAAGGTAAATAACTATATTAGCTATTTATATAATATTTTAGCTAATAAGACTTATATCTCTATTAAGCTTTACTAAAGAATTAATATTTAAAAGTTATAGTACGCTATTATTTTTCTAAATATTTTAAAAAATTACGCGGGCTAGTTTTACCTATATAATATTAGCCTAAAATATTTATAAAAATAGTTATATAATAGGTTAAACTACTATTTTTATATATATATTAACTATAATTAGTATTAAACTAACTAAACTACTATTACTTTTATATAATATAAGTAAAAAAACTCTAATAAGACTCTATATAAAGTCTTAGAAGTAATAATTAATAAATTAACTCTAGTATAGAGAGCTATAAACTTTTAATTTTAAAAAAAAGTACTACTCTATACAGTAATTATATAAGTATATAAAAATTAACTAAAGCTTAAATAGACTATAGTTTTAATAAAGCCTATATATAAAAAAGTACTAAATAATCTAAGATTTATATTATAGATTAATATAAATTGCTAATATATATACTATATTTAATTATAAATATTATACAAAACCTTTTATATAAACTATAAATATACTATAGAGATATAATATTAGAAAAAGAATACTCTAAAAATTACTTTTTTTAAAATAATATAACTATTTTATTATAAAGCCTAAAAATACGCAAAAAATACTGGATTAAAGATAAAAACTAGTCTATTCTATTTACCTACCTAGGGGTTGCTTACTAAGGGATTTAGGAGTAAAAAGAAATTAGTAAATATAAATAATTATTAGGACCCTACTTTAGGCTATTATAACTTTTTATTTAAGGTGTAAAATTAGCTTATTTTTATATATATAATAATAGATACTAAGTTTTATTAGTATATAAAATATTTTTATATATTTATATAGTAATTATATAATTATATATAAAAGTCACTTATTCACATTTTTAATAATAAACTAGTAAATAATAAATTACTAGTACTTAGTATAGTAACCTTTAGCTTCTATAACCGCCTTATAACGGTTTGGGGATAATAAAATATAATTATTAATAACTTCTTATTATTTTATAGTTTATAATTTAAAAATAGCTCTTTTATAGTCTCTATACTTTCTAAACTTAACTCTATACCTAAATTAGACTTTTTATTTTTATATAGTCTAGGTATTATATAATTTTATATATTTTATATAGAGACTAAATCTGTGCTATAGGCTAGGTAAAATAAAATTCTATTTTAATTGTTTTTAAAATAGTTTAAAACGTTAATTATTTTATAAGTAATAGTATTATCTTATTAAAATTACTAATATAAGCTAATAGTAATATAAAGCTTATAACTATAATATAATATAATAAGAATATATATATTATTATATTATTATATTAAAAAAAGGACTTAAAAATCTATAAAGGTACTTACTCCTTTTTATCTTTAGTTTAAGTTTAGATATAAAAACTTTTTTACATAATCTTTACTAATAAAAGAAATAGATAAATTAAGTATTTTAGTAAATACTAAATTACTTTTATCTTTTAACTAACTTGCGTTCTAAATTTAGAATATTAAATTATAACTAATAAAAATATTACTATAATTAATATTAAAAAAATAAAACTATTATACAATACTATATAAAAGGTAATATATTTTAATATATTACAATATTAAAATAACTTACTTTTTAATTAGGTAATAGGTAGTTTTTTTTTTAACTCTATTATTATTACTTTTTCTATAATACTTCTTTTTTATCTCTCCTATTTACAGTACTAACTTATTAGAAAATATTATTTATTTATAATTTATATTTTTAATATTTTTATTAGTGTATTATAATATTTTTTTAGCGTTTTTATAATTAATTAGAGGTTTTTTAATTTTTATTAATATTATAACACTTTATTTTTAGATTACGATTATAAGAATATTTTTATAATATTAAGATTATTTTCTATTTATAATTAATGTTTTTATTTTTAGGACTTTTAATTAAGTCTTTATTAATAATTCTTTTTACTCTTTAAATTATCTTCGGAACTCTACTCTTTTTAACTTTATTTATAGTATTATTATTATTTTTTTAATTTTAATATATTATATAGTATTATATATACCTATTAGAAGTTCTTTTAAAGTAACAATTTTTATTAAATTAAAATTATTTACTTTTAGAAAACTATAACTATAAATTTAAACTTTATTAAATATTTCGCTATTTAAAAGGAATAGGAGCCTAGATTTATAAAATTAAAAAGATATTATTATATACTATAATATTCGTAATATATTACGTAAGTAGTAATTCTATAAGTATAGGCTATATATATTTATATTTATATATTAATTAAACAAATAGTGTGGCTGTAGTGGCTTAGGGCGACTAAAAGGGTTTTTAAAAAAGGAGAAGTATATATATGCCTTTATACTTAATATATATTTATATACTAATCGAACAAATAGTGTGGCTGTAGTGGCTCGGGGCGACTAAAAGGGGTTTTAAAAAAGGAGGAGTATGTGTATACCTTTATGTTATACTTAATATATTAAAAAAGTTAGGTATAGTATAGGCTATATTTTTCTTATTAATATAATATTATTATTAGATTACTAACATACTTCGAAAATCTAGTTACGTGACCTACACTAGGCCTAAAAGAGTATAGTTAAAATTTTAGTTAAATATATTTACTAACTAAAAAGTTATAGGAACCTAAAGAAGGGGTTAAAAAATTTATTATATTTAGGTAACTTTAATTTATTATAGATAATAAATATGGCGAAACTAAAATACTAATATAAATCTCTCCTATTTTCTCTTTAAAACGGTATAATTCACGTATTTTTAGGCTTAGTAATTAATTTTATATTAATTTTTAAAAATAGTAACTTATAGGAGTACTCTGTTACTAATATTACCCCCCTGTAATAATAAACATAGACCTCTTTAGTGCTAATAATTTTATTTTTATACATAATAACCCTTCTAGAGATTTAAAAATATAATTCTAGTAGTAAAAAAAAAAGTATTTTATTTATTATAAAGAAAAATACTAGTTATTAAACTACTTTATATAAGATAAGGCCTAAGTATATAACTGGTATATTATAATATACGAAGACTTCTATACAAAAAGATTTTTTTAAAATAATATTACTTTCTATATTTAAAACTTTAAAAAAAATTTATATAATAATATAAAAAAATTAAAAAATAAAACTATATTTAACTTTAGTTTTTAAAAAAAAGAAAAAGTAGTTTAATACTTTACTATTACCTTATTTCTCTATTATATAATAGTAAAAGATATATTCTTTATAAATAAAAGAAAGATAGCTAAGTAATTTATTCTTAAAAGAAAATACCGTATATAGTATTAAGATAAATTTTAAATTATAAATATAGCTAAATTCTTAATAATTAGTAAAAACTAATTTAAAGCGTACGTTTATAAAAACCCTAGTATAAAAATTAATTAAATTCTAAAAAAACTACTATTAACTTTAAAAATAATATATTAATATATACTTTTAGTACTATATAGATTAAAAACCTAATTAATATAATAATTTACTATATTTTAAAAACTTTAATACTTTTTTTATTATCTCTAGTACATACTAACTATATAAAAGTATATTTTAATAATATATTAGACGTTATTATATATAAGAATAGTATAATAATTTTAGTTATATATAAATAGAAATATTTATTTTTTAATATAAGCTAAATAAAAACTATTTTATTTTTTACTAAAAAAGAACTCTATAAATTTTATAGACGCTTTAAATACTCTTATATAAAATAATTTTATAAGCTATTTTATAATATAGGCTATAAGATTAACTTTACTATATTAAAGTAGATATAAAAGCTATATTACTATTACTAAATATATAAAGTAGTTTTATATAAATTTAAGTTTTCTATTAAAAATAATACTTACTTTAACTATAAGATTATTATTAATATTATATAAATTAGTAACTGTAATACTCTTTATATTATTAATGTAAAAATATTATTTTAAACTACTATTTTTCTTAATTTAATATTTATATAAGAGGTATAAACAGCCCTTATATAATACTAAATTAATACTTACTAAAATTTTTTAGATTTTATTATATATAATCTAGATACTAATTTTATTTTAAAAGAATTTAAGAATAGTATATAAATTATAGTAGTAGAGTATTACTAAATACTAGTAAAAGTTTACTAAATAGTTAATAAAATTAAAAACGTATATAGCTTATTACAGTAAGTTTTTAATATTTTAAAAAATAAAATTAACTATTATATAAGTAATAAAAATATTTTTTAAATAGCTATAAAAGTATTAAATAATATTATAGGCCTAAATAGCTTTATACTAATACTTCTCGTCTTTAGCGCTTACTTAAAAATTAACATAATATTTTTACTATAACTAAATATTATTATATAGGCTAATATCATTTATAAAACTTTAAAGGTCCTATAAACTAATTATATAAAGCTTATACTAAGCTATATAATTAATATATATAATAAACTAGATCTATAAAAACCTCTATTTTTTTTATTAAATTAGAAATTTTAATTTAAAAAAAAATAAATAGGTCTATACTTATTATAATTAATTAATAAACTAAATATTACTATAAATTTAAAAAATAGTCTACTAACTATAAAATAAATATATATAAAACTATACTACTATAAGTTTTTTTTATATAATAACCCCTTAGCTATAAAGGAGGACAATATAATTATATAATTTAAATTTAAAAAACTAAAAAAATAAAATTACTGAAAAAAAAACTATATAATAAAAGTTTTTATAATTTAAAAAAAAGCTTAATTTTATACTAGTAATAAAGCTGTACTAAGATAATATTATTATAATACTTATAATTCTATTTAAGAAATTTAATTATATAAAAATTAATTCTTTTATTATAAATAATATGTTTAAATTTATTATATATAATTCTGCTATTTATATAAGCTATATGTTTAATTTTAGAATAGTATAAAAAGTTAAAAATAAAAATATAGTTTTATATAAAAAATTTTATTATATACTTATTAGCTACTTTAACTATAATAAATAGTTTATTCTTATATAGTTACTAATTATCTAAAAAATAAGCTAAAAACTTACTTTAGCCTTAACCGTAATATTCTTTAAATTATATAATATAAAATATAAATTACGTAATATTACTAAAATCTATATATAATTTAAAAATTTATTACTTTATATACTATACGTAAAACCTCTAAAAAAAAATATTTTTTTTAGTATAAGTTTTTAAGTTATATACCCTTTATATAGTATAGCTAAATTAAATTTATATTAGTTTAAAATATATTATAACTACTATATTAAAAGGGTAAAAATATTTTCTTCTATATATAATTTATACCTACTTATAATAAAGAAAACAGTAAAGACTTTTAGCCTAATAAGTATATAGATTAATAATACTTTAAATATTATTTTATTTATTTTATTTAATAGAGAAAAAAATAAATTATATACTCTAAAATTTTATATAAAAAATAAATTATTTCTTTTTACGCACGAACCTTTAGAGTTTAATGAAATAAAAATTATTTTAAAAATAATTAAAATAATTATTATAATTTAAAAAACATAAAATAAAGACTGTTATATAATAAATCTAATTAATTTAAAAGTTTAATAGTAGTATATTAAATAATATATAAAAAATATATATATTACTTTTTTCTATTAACTAAAAACTATATTTAATCTTTTTATAATTATATAAATAAGAAAGTCTATTATATTAAATGTAAAAGTATAACATAAAAAAATTAAGTAGTAAATTAAAAATATAAAAAAAAAAAAATTTATATATTTTACTAAACTTTTAATATATAAAACTCTTTATTTTTATAAATAAATTTTTTATAAATAACTAAAATCTTAGCTTATAGTTTCCATATTTTATTATTTTTAAAATTAAAAATTATATAGATATCTAGTTTACTATATATAATAATTATATATAGAGTAGTTAATTTAGATAGATTTGCTAGTAATACGGAGCGTATAGATTATATAGCTATAGTTATATAATTATATAATCTATACTAGCGCGCGGAACCCCTATCTAGCTATTATATAAATAGTAAAAAGGAAGATATTTTTAATAATCAAGGTATAACTATTATTATTTATTATTTCGTATTATTTCTTATTTTTTATTTTTTATAATATTACAGACGACTATTACTCTATATAAATAGAGTATAGTTATCCTAATACTAATTAGTAGTTAGTTAATTAATTTATTTAACTACTTATTACTAGTAGTTAATTAGATTTCTTTATTTACTATATAAGCAGATTAATTAATTTGTTTAACTACTCTATTACTAGTAGTTAATTAGATTTATTTATTTATTATAAATTAGTAAGGGCGTATAGAGAGGTTAAGGTATTATTAAATCTATACTATATAGAAATACTTTTATATATTACGCGACTCTTCCCCGTATCTATAAATAGAAGAAAGTATATTAAATTATATATTTTATTAAACCCTTATCCGCATAAAAGATAAGGATAATTTTTTTTAAAACTAAACTATTTTATATAAACGCACTAGTATTATAAGCTAAAACTATATAATTAATTATATATTATACAAACCAGATAATATAATAGTACTAAAAAAAACATTCGTTATAAAAAAAGGTAAGGAATATATAATAAAGATAGATCTAGATTTATTATAAGAGAAATATATCTAAGAATATAATATTTTTATATAAGTACTTAAAAACTAGACTGAGTTGTAATACTAGATAGAGGATTTAAATATTTTAGATAATCTATTTTCTAAATAACTTAATATATATATTAGCTACGTTATTATAAGACTTTATATAAAGTAAAAAAATAACTAAAATTTAGTTATTTTATACTATAATTTATTTACTAGATAAAACTATAGCTACTTTATATTACTAGAATAAGTATTTTAAAAAGAACTATTAGAAATTTTATAAGATAAGGGCGTACGACCTCTAGTAAATAAATAAAAAAGAATACTATAAAATTTTATATAAACTCTTCTTTAGATTATAAAAAAATATTAGAAAGTTAAAAACTTTTATATAAAATTAAAAAGTTTAATAAAAAGTCTAATTATTACTATAAAATAACCTATATAAAAGCTATTAAGTTTAAATTTCTAAATTTTTAACTAATAGCTAAATATTTTATACACTTTAGCTACACCCTCTATATAGTAAGAAAGCTAACTATTATAATATATATTATACGAGTAATTAATCTTACTATATTAGTATTATTTAGAGAATTTTAGGTTTATATTATATAAGTATAGATACAGACTATATAAACTTAAATAATTTTAGTTTTTATATAGTTTATATACTCTAGTACCGCCTTTAGGTATATATAATAGTAAACTATAATACTTAATATATCTACTATTATATAATTTTAATATATTACTCTTTTCCCTAGAAACTAGTTATAGAATACTAATAACTAATTACTTACTAATTTTTTAACCTGCGTATACTACTTATTAAAATCTAATATTTTAATTTTTACCTATATAAGATATACTGCTAAAGAAGCTTAATCTATAAAAAATAATTATATTCTAAAAAATATAAAAGAAGGTAAATAACTATACTAGCTGCCTATATAATATTTTAGCTAATAAGGCTTATATCTTTATTAAGCTTTACTAGAAAATTAATATCTAAGAGTTATAATATATTATTATTTTTTTAGATATTTTAAAAAATTATACGGGCTAGTTCTATCTGTATAATATTAGCTTAAGATACTTATAAAAATAGTTATATAATAGGCTAAACTACTATTTTAATATATATATTAACTATAACTAGTATTAGACTAACTAGACTACTATTACTTTTATATAATTTAAGTAAAAAAACTTTAATAAGACTTTACACGAAGCCTTAGAGGTAATAATTAATAAATTAATTTTAGTATAGAAAGCTTTAGACTTTTAATTTAAAAAAGAAGTACTACTTTATATAGTAATTATATAAATATATAAAAACTAATTAAAGCTAAAATAAGCTATTATTTTAATAAAGTCTACGTATAAAGGACTACTAAGTAATTTAAAATTTATACTATAGATTAATATAAATTATTAATATATATACTATATTTAGTTACAAGTATTATATAAGACTTTTTATATAAATTAGAGGTATACTAATAATAAAAATAAACTTCTCTAGCGCTAATAATTTTACTTTTATATATAATAACCCTTTTAGAGATCTAGAAATATAACTCTAATAGTAAAAAAAAAAGTACTTTATCTACTATAAGGAAGAATATTAGTTATTAAACTATTTTATATAAGATAAGACCTGAGCACGTAACTAGTATATTATAATATATAAAAAATTTTATAAGGAAATACTTTTTTAAAGTAATATTACCCTCTATATTTAAAACTTTAAAGAATTTTTATATAATAATATAGAGGAATTAAAAAATAAAACTATATTTAACTTTAGTCCTTAAAAAGAAAAAAAAGTAGTTTAATATTTTATTACTATTTTATTCTTCTATCGTACGACAGTAAAAGATATATTTTTTATAAATAAAAAAAAGATAGTTAAGTAATTTATTTTTAAAGAACAATATTATACGTAGTACTAAGGCGAATTTTAAAATATATCTATAGCTAAATTCTTAATAGTTAGTAAAGACTAACTTAAAGCGTACGTTTGTAAGAACCTTAGTATAAAAATTAATTAAATTTTAAAAAAAACTACTATTAGCTTTAGAGGTAATATATTAATATATACTTTTAGTACTATATAGATTAAGAACTTAATTAGTATAGTAATTTACTATATTTTAAATACTTTAATATCTTTTTTATTATTTCGAGTAGATACTAACTATATAGGAGTATATTTTAATAATATATTAAACGTTATTATACGTAAAAATAGTATAACAGTTCTAGTTATATATAAATAAAAATATTTATTTTTAATATAAGCCGTACGGAAACTATTTTATTCTTTACTAAAAAAAAACTTTATAAATTTTATAAATACTTTAAATACCTGCGTATAGAACGACTTTATAAGTTATTTTATAATATAGGCTATAAAGTTAACTCTACTATACTAAAGTAGATTTAAAAGTTCTATTACTACTACTAAAAGTATAGAGCAGCTTTATATAAATTTAAGTTTTTTATTAAAAATAATATCTACTTTAACTATAAGATTATTATTAATATTATATAAATTAGTAACTACAATATCCTCTATATTATTAATTTAAAAATATTATTTTAGGCTACTATCTTTCTTAATTTAATATTTATATAAAAGGTATAGGTAGCTCTTATATAATACTAGATTAATACCTACTAAGATTCTTTAAATTTTATTATATATAACCCAGGTACTAACTTTATTTTAAAAAAATTTAAGAATAGCGTATAGATTATAGGAGTAAAGTATTACTAAATATTAGTAAAAGCCTACTAGGTAATTAGTAAAATTAAAAAAGTATACGGCCTATTACGGTAAGTTTTTAATATTTTAAAAAATAAAATTAGATATTATATAAGTAATAAAGATATTTTTTAAATAGCTATAAAAGTATTAAATAATACTATAGGTCTAAATAGTCTTATACTAATACTTTTTATCTTTAGCGCCTATCTAAAAATTAATATAATATCTTTACTATTACTAAATATTATTATACGGGCTAATATTATCTATAAAGCTTTAAAGGCCTTATAGGTAAATTATATAAAACTTATACTAAGCTATATAATTAATATATATAATAGACTAAATCTATAAAAGATTCTATTTTTTTTTATTAAATTAGAGGTTCTAATCTAGAGAAAAAAACAATAGATAAGTCTATACGTATTATAGTTAATTAATAGACTAAATATTACTATAAATCTAAAAAATAGTCTACTAACTATAAAATAAATATATATAAAACTATACTATTATAAATCTTTTCTATATAATAACCCCCTAACTAAAGAAGAGAAGAATATAATTATATAACCTAAACCTAAGAAGCTAAAAAAGTAAAGTTGCCTAAAAAAGAACTATATAGTAAAAGCCTTTATAATTTAAAAAAAAAAATTTAATTTTATACTAGTAATAAAGCTGCGCTAGGATAATATTATTATAATATTTAAAACCCTATTTAAGGAATTTAATTATATAAAGATTAATATCCTTATTATAAATAGTATATTTAGGCCTATTATATATAATTCTACTATTTATATAGGCTATATATTTAATTTTAAAATAATATAGAAGGTTAAAAATAAAAATATAGTTTTATATAAGAAATTCTACTATATACTTACTAACTACTCTAATAATAATAAATAGTCTATTCTTACATAGTTACTAACTATCTAAAAAATAAGCTAAAGACTTATTTTAGCCTTAGGCGTAATATTTTTTAAATTATATAGTATAAAGTATAAATTACGCGATATTATTTAGGCTTATATATAATTTAAAAATCTACTATTTTATATACTATACGTAAAACCCCTACAAAAAATAAATTACTTTTTTCTTTTTAGTATAATTTTTTAAGTTATATATTTTTTATATAGTATCGCTAAATTAGGTCTATATTAGTTTAAAATATATTATAACTATTATACTAAAAAATTAAAGATATTCCCCTCTATATATAATCTATATCTACTTATAATAAAGAAAAAAGTAGAGACTTTTAGTTTAATAGGTATATAAATAGATAATACTTTAAGTATTATTTTACCTACTTTTTTAAATAAAGAAAAAGATAAACTATAAGCTATAAAGTTCTATATAAAGGAGAAATTATTTCTTTTTATATATAAACCTCTAGAGTTTAATAAAATAAAAATTATTTTAAAAAAAAATAAAATAATTACTATAACCTAAAAAAAATTGAGTAAAGGCCTTTATATAATAGATCTAATTAATTTATAAATTTAATAATAGTATATTAAGTAGCGTGCGAAAAGTATATATATTACTTTTATTTATTAACTAAAAGTTATATTTAACCTCTCTATAGCTGTATAAATAAGAAAGTCTATTATATTAAAAGTAAAGACACTAAATAAAAGAATTAAGTAGTAGATTAAAAATATAAAAAAAAAAGTTTTATATATTTTATTAGACTTTTAACGTATAAAATTTTTTATTTTTATAAATAAATTTTTCGTAAATAACTAAGATCTTAGTTTATAGTTTAGATATTTTATTATTTTTAGAGTTAAAAATTATATAAATACCGAGTTTACTATACGCGATAATATTATTTATTAAAACTTAACTAAATATAAATAAGTTACGTAAAGTATCCTTACTAGTAAGTTATATAAAATAGTTATAGGCTTTAATATAATTATTACTCTTAGTACTACTATTAATAAGATTTTTTATATAATTAATCTTTTACTAGCCCCTATAGTAGTTTATATAGATTTAAAACTTTTATATAATTATCTTATTAAGCTTAGTATAATAAATAAGAAGAGACTTATAATAAATATTATATTATTTTACTAATTATATAAGAACCGCGAAATCTCTAAAGTATAATAAATAGTAAAAAAGAATAATTTTATAAATACTTTTATAAAGGGAAAACTAAATAGTTTTTTTATATAATTAGTATTTTTTAATACCCTTTTTTATAGTATTAAAGCTTTAATTAATAGGCTAAAGCCCGTATAAGAAGTCTAATAAGTTATTTTATATATTTTTTATATTTTAAATTAGATATTCCCTATCGCATACATTATTTTTTAGTATATTTTTTTTTTTATATATTATATTCTTTTTACTTTATCGCACGAAGATTAAAAGAAAAACTTTTAAAAAAAATATAAAAGAATAAAGTATTTATAGGGTATTACTGCAAAAAAAAAAGTTATTAGTATATATAGAGTAGTTAATCTAAATAGATTTACTAGTAATACGGAGCGTATAGATTATATAGTTATAATTATATAATTATATAATCTATATTAGTATGCGGAACCCCTATTTAGCTATTATATAGATAGTAGAGAGGAAGATATTATTAATAATTAAGGTATAACTATTATTATTTATTATTTTGTACTATTATCTATTATCTATTTTTTATAATATTATAAACGACTATTACTCCGTATAAGTAGAGTATAGTTATCCTAATAATAATATTATTTATTAAAACTTAATTAAACATAAATAAGTTACGTAAAGTATCCTTATTAGTAAATTATATAAAATAGTTATAAATTTTAATATAATTATTACTCTTAGTACTACTATTAATTAAATTTTTTATATAATTAATTTTTTACTAGTTTCTATAGTAGTTTATATAGATTTAAAATTTTTATATAATTATTTTATTAAGCTTAGTATAATAAAAAATGACTTATAATAAATATTTTATTTTTTTATTAATTATATAAAAACTATAAAAGCTTTAAAATATAATAAATAAAAAAAATAATTTTTTAAATACTTTTATAAAGGGTAAATTAAATAGTTTTTTTATATAATTAGTATTTTTAATATTTTTTTTATAGTATTAAAGCTTTAGTTAATATACTAAAGTCTATATAAAAGGCCTAATAAAATATTTTATATATTTTTTATATTTTAAATTAGGTATTCTTTATTATATAAATTACTTTTTAGTATATATATATTTTTTTTATATATTATATTTCTTTACTTTATTATATAAAGGTTAAAAAAAAAATTTTAAAATATTATATTTAAAAAAAAATTTTTTTTTTTTTTATATCCCTAATCCTCCTCTATATTAATAAAAGAAAAATAAAAAAAATAAAAAAAAATAAAAAAAAATAAATAAAAACGTCTATATACTTTAAATATAATATTTATACTAGATTTTATATAATTACTAAATATAAAAATTATATATATTATTTTAAAATATTACTAAAGTATAATATTTTATAAAAAATAAAAATTTAATATTATTATTATATTTTTATATATATAATTATAGCTTTAATACTTTACGTAACTATATAAAGAGTATATAAAAATAGTTTTTATAATAAATAATTTTTATAATATAAAAAGTTAAGTTAGTATAACTAAATAAAATAATATTAATATTATATAAAAATAACTAATATACTATATATTTATTATTTTATAAAATATTACTATATAAAAAAAATTATATAGAAATACATATATATATTAATATAAAAAACTAATAAGAATACTTTATTAGTAGTAATTTTAGTAAAAAAAATAATTTAAATTTAACTATTAAATATAAAAGCTTATATAAGAGTAAAACTAAAAATAATTATAATTTATTATAATTACTACTACTATTAACTATATAAAATAAAAACTATTTTAAAAATTTTATTAAAGGTTAACTCTATATAAAAAAAATAGCTAAAAAAAAAAATAATATCTAAAACTACGTATAAAGATAATAATAAAAAAAAAATATAAAAAATAATATTATAAGAAAAAAGTTTTTTTTTATATATTATTATTTTATATAGTTTTAAACAAGCCCTTTTTAACTATTATATAATAATTTTTTATTTTTATTTACTATAATTTTACTTTTTACTTTTATATAATATATAAAATTATTAACTCTTTACTTTAGTTTACTATAATTTTAATTAATAAATAGTAAAATACTATACTATTTTATTTTTTATTATTATATAACGTGTAAATAACAGTCTATAATTTAGTTATATAAAAAATATATTAAAAAAAAAATACTTAAATAAAAAAAAATCTACTTATTTATATATAAAAAATAATATAAAAGAATAAAATATTTATTTAATATTACTATAAAAAGAAGAATTACTAGTATATATAAAGTAGTTAATCTAAATAAATTTACTAGTAATATAGATTATATAAATTATATAACTATAGTTATATAATTATATAATTTATACTAGTAAGCAGAATCTTTATTTAGCTATTATATAAATAGTAGTAAAGAAGAACTATATATAAAAAATATAATTATTTATTATTTATTATTTTATACTATTCTCTACTTATTATAATATTATAGAGAACTATTACTCCGTATAAATAGAGTATAATTATTTTTATAAAAAATATATTTATTATATTATACTTAGTTATAATAAGTTAAAATAGCATTATCTATTTAATTACCAATAATAAGTTAATATATAACTTTTTTTAATCTAGTACTAATCGTCTATTTATAAAATAAAAAATATAATAAAAGTAGTTAACTATTACTAGTATACTATAAAGTATTAATATATACTAGCGTTTCTACTACTATATAAAAAGATATAATAAAGTAACTTATTACACTAAATAGTTATATTAGATTTTTTATAAATATTACTATATATACTATATTATATTAGAATACCTAAATAACTTTATAGAAATAATATATATAATATTTTTTATATAACTTATTATATCTTTATCCTAAAGATTCTTCTATTAAAATTTTTTAAAATACTCTAAAATATTATAGTAAGTCTTAACCTAAATAGGTAATTAAATAGTATAAAATAAATTATAAAAATAATTATTTTAGACTACGCTTATATAGAAAGAATAGTATTTATAAAAAAAATAAGTAAGTATATACTATACCTATACGACTATAGCTATAGCTATTATAATAATAATAGTAATTATTATTAATTATAATTAGCTATATTACTAATAGCAACCTAAACTATATTTAAAAATAAAAGTAATAGTTTTTAGTTATACTAAATAACTAAAATAATTTTAATTATACTAAATTTAAAAATAAAATAGCGTAGTACGTAAATACGGTTACTTTAATAGTAATAAATTAATTATAAAATATAATAAGACTACTTAAGATAATATTACTAATAATATAAAAGGTATATATTAAATAGTAATTAATAATAATAAATATAGTAAATAATAAATAAATATAAAATAAAAGAGAAAGTATTATAAAATATTATAAGAGTAACTAAAATAATATATAAGAGTTTAAGTATAAAGAAAATAGATACCTAGTTTTTTTAAAAAAAAAATCTATTTTTTATTATTAAATATCTTTTAATAAGTATTACTATTATAATCTTACTACTTTTTAGTAGGAGTATAAACGGCTTATTTATTCTTTTTATATTTTAATTTTATTATATTTTATTTTTATTATATTTTATTTTTATTATATTTTATTTTTATTATATTTTATTTTTATTATATTTTATTTTTATTATATTTTATTTTTATTATATTTTATTTTTATTATATTTTATCTTACCTACTACTAGTCTGCGAATTAATAATATTATTATAGATTTATTATATAATTTAAAATAATATTTTTTTACCTAATTTTATACTAAGTTTTTATAGTATCTATTAAACTTTTTATTAAAATAATATTACTATTAAAGTCTACTAACGCAAGTTACGTATATATTTAGCTTATTTAATAGTTTTATAAAATAAGAAAAGCTATATTTATTATTATTAGTACTTACGCCGCTTATAGTATCTATTACTTAATTAGTAATACTTACTAAATAAAAATAAAAGCGTATACTTACTTAATTTATATATTTTAATAAAACTTCTTAGAGTTTATAATACTTAATTATTTTTTTATTTTAAATCTTATAAGTATTCTAATAGATTTATTTTATTTTATTAGTCTACTTTTTAAATTATATTATTACTTTTAATTTTATTAATAATACTAATTTATTTAGTTCTTTTTTATTAACTCCTTATTTTTATATAGCCTTTATTTTATTACTTTAGAATTTATATATAATTTTATATATAATTATAAGAGATAGTAGCGTACTAAAGAGGGCTTTAATATAGTTAAAAATAATATAGTTAAAAAGGTTATTTTTTACTAAAAAGTTGCGTAAGCGTAAATTAGTATAAAATTAGTTAATAAACTATACGTAGGTAGAAGGATTACGTTTTAATTAACTTTAAATTTTATTTTAGCTTAGAGTTATATTATATTTTATGCTATTATTAGGAATAGTTAGTATAATAGATAGTAATCTAGCTAAAATTAATATAGTAATAGATATTTTAAAATAAAAACTTATAAAGATTATAATATAGTAAAATATAACTTTAAAAAATAAAATTAATAATACAGTATAGAGTATAGGATAGATAATTAGACTTACTTAAAAGCTAGATATTTAATTATATAGGCTCTAAATAATAGCCTAATAACGTTTTTTAGTTTTAAAGTTTATACGCCTAATAACTCCCTAAACTAACTATATAATATATAATTATAAGTAGTTACTAATTTATAAATATATAATTAAAATATAACTAGAGTGTTACTGTATTTAGTAAAATATTTTATGCTTATTAAAAAAAAAGTATAACTTTTAAGAATTTAAAATTTATACTATTTATATAGAGTCTTATTAATATTATATTAAACTATTTAGTATTTACTAAGTTTTTATTATTATATTATACTACGGCTTTATAAAGTTTATAAAGTACGTTAATTAACTATTATAATTTATTAAATCTAACCCGTTACGGTTAAGTCTATAAAATATAAATACCTATTATTAACTAGTATATATTATCCTAATTAGGTCTCTAAAAAAAACTAAAATTACTCTTAGCTCTACGCTGTGTAATATAGGTAAGAGTAACTAGTCTTTAAATATATAAGCTTATACGACCTTTAATGGATAAGTATAATATAAAAAAGCTAATAAAAATAAAAAATTATATATTATAGGGGGGTAAACTTAAAAAAGAGTACTTAAAAAAATATCTTTTTTAATATAATATGCCTTTGTAATTAGTAAGCTAAAAAAATATAAAAAAAAATAGTATTATAAAAGAAAGACTAGTTAACTCTATTTACCCTGTTAGGAGCTGCTTACTAAGGGCTTTAGAGATAAATAAAATAGTAAATATAAAAAATTTTTAGAGTTCTACTTTAGACTATTATAACGTTTTATTTAAAGTACAAAATTAGTCTATTCTTATATATATAGTAATTAATACTATTTTATATTAATATATAAATTATTTATATATATATATATATTTATTATATAATTATTACCAAAAGTTAACTTTAATTAATTTTAATAATAAACTAGTAAATAATATATTACTAGTATTTAGTATCGTATCTCTAAGATTCGATTAGTATTTTATTATAGCTAGAAAGTAATAAATTATAATTATTAATAAGTTTTTATAGTTTTTTATTTTACTATTTAAAAATACGTCTTTAATAGCCTTTATATTTTTTAAACTTAATTTTATACCTAAATTTATTATTTTATGTTTATTTAGTGTACATTATATATAATTCTATATATTTTTTATATAGGCTAAATCTATGCTATAGGCTAGGTAAAAAAAATTATATTTTTTAATTATACTTAAACCGGTTTAAAACGTCCGTTATTTTATAAATTAGGACTTTATTTTTCTAAAATTACTAATATAAATTATATAAATTAACATTACTATAAAGTTTATAAATATAATATAATATAATATAATATATTATAATATAATATAATATAATATAATATAATATAATATAATATAATATAATATAATATAATATAATATAATATAATATAATATAATATAATATAATATAATATAATATAATATAATATAA
>JASEKS010000225.1:0-175616 GCA_030770415.1 Pleoardoris graminearum
TTTTTTTTTTTTTTTTTTTTTTTTTTTTTTTTTTTTTTTTTTTTTTTTTTTTTTTTTTTTTTTTTTTTTTTTTTTTTTTTTTTTTTTTTTTTTTTTTTTTTTTTTTTTTTTTTTTTTTTTTTTATTTAATCCCGGCTCTTTTACTACTAAGTAGTTTACCCTTTTTTATACCCTATCTATCTATTTTATTTTATTTTTAGCTACTAATTAAAAATTTTATTTTTAGTAATTAGCTAATATATTATATAACTTATTTAGCTTTTACTTTAATATTTCTTTTATTATAAAAAAATATAATACTATTAATTTAATTTTTATATAAATCTAGTAAACTAATAGCATTAATTAGATTTAATTTAAATAGCTTTTAATTTTTATTTTTAAAATAACTTTTTTTTATTTTATTTTTATTTTTTTTAGTATACTATTTTAGGGTTTTTTGTATTTATTTTTATTATTTATAATTCTATTCTTACGTCTTTTTAGCTTTCTTATTATAAACTCTTAGTATAGGTAACCTAATTTAACTAAAATACTAATTAACTTTTTTTTTAATAGTTACTAGTAAGTCTATTTTATTTTTAAACTTACTTATTTATACTAATTTTAAAAATACCTTATCTTTTAATAAAGGGAAAAATATAGTTTTAAATAGAGCAGTATATACACTAAAAAAAAAAAAAAAATTTATTCCTTACTATTATACTTAGATTTAAAATTCTACTATTATTTTACTAGCTACGCCTTATAATTCGGCCTAATATATTATATTTTATAGCTTATATTCCCCCTAAATTAGATTAAGTTTAAAGAAGAACTTAATTTAATATATATAAAAAAAGAAAACTGAAACTAAAGTAGTATATTAAATTTTCTTTAGCTAATAAAAGCGTAGTCTTTTAACTAAATATTAAAAACTACTATAGTAGAAGTATATAGTATTAATCCTATAGTAAAAAAAAAAAAAAATTATATAATATAAGAAAGGCTATACCCTCTAATATACGACGTATCTAATTAAAAAAATATTTTATTATTATTTTTACTTATTTTACTACGCTCTAGTATATACTATACTAGTAATTATTTTACTAATTTTTTTTTATAAAATAAATAAATATTTTTTATACTAATTATTTTATATAAATATTTTTATTCTAACGTATAAATTTTTAGTATAAAAGTAATAAGTTTAAATATTATATTATTATTCTTTTTTAGTATAGCTATAACGGATCCCTTTAATTTATTTTAGTAAAATTATTAAATTTACTCTTTTTATTATTTTTAAGCCTATTTAGTCTACGGGTTTAAATACTATTAGTAGCTAAAATTAAAATTAATAAATATTTTAAGTATATATTACCTATTAAGTACTAGAATTAACTATTAATCCCCTTTTTATACGATATACCCTTAGGGGAAATATAATAAGTAAAGTAAATAGACTGTAACTTAATATAACTTGCGTATAATTTTAAATTTAAAATAAAATTTTAATTTTTTATAGTGTAATTATAAATAGTAAAAAGTAATAGTAAAGAATATTTTTACTATATAGGCTTTTTTATATTTAAAAAAACTACGTCGCTTAGATATTCCTTTATAAAATTTAAAAAAAAGAAGAAGAGGTATTTTAAAAGTTTTATTATAAGCTAGTACTTTAAAATAGGATTTTACTAATTTTATTATTATATTTAGGCTATAAGTAATAAGAACCCTACTAAAGGAGAGTAGAGTAATACTTATATATTATAATTTTTTAATTAGATTTATACGCTTTATACAGCTATTATAAATAATTAAAATTAATAATAAAAAATACTTAATATTTAGTAGGTATTAATATAGATTTAGTAGCTAAGAAATTAGATAATATAAAAAAAACTAAATTAAAAAAATAGATAAAGTAAAAAGCGTAAGTATATAAAATAGTTTATTTTTTTTATTATAGTTTCTACCTTATTTTTTTATATATTCTCCTCTACTATATAGTTATTAATTACTTATATCTGCCTATCTTAATTATATAACTATTAAAATATATACTACTTTCTTCTTTAAGCCCTAGTAGGTAGCTATTTATACTTATATAAATATAGTATTTTATTTTTTACTAAATTATAATTACTACCTTACTAAAGTTTTAAGTAAAAATAACTAAATAGGATTATACTATAGTAATTAGAATATAATTTTAAAATTTTATAATTAGATATAAGTTATAAATCTTATAGGTAATAAAAAAAGTTATAAATTTTATACTAGCTACGATCGCTATACTAAAGATAAAAAAAATAATAATATTAAAAAATTTCTATCTCTTAAATAAAGCCTATATAAGAGAAAGTAGGAGATAGCTTAAAGTTTTAAATAAAAAACTAGTAAGCGTATTTATAATAGTAATCTATAGAGCGCTTAAGTCTTAAATTATTAAATAATAAAAATAACTATCTAATCTACTTTTAAAAAGGCTAATTTTACTAAACCCTAAATCTAATTATATAAGGGGCTAAAAAAGGTCTAATTAAGGCTAATAGTATATATATATTATATTACCGTAGTAATTATATTTAATAGTATATAAAAGGTTTTACTATAATAAGCTATAATTATTTTAATAATAGTTATAGAAAAAAAATTATATTAAGTTTATATCTACTATAAAGATACCTACTAAAATAAATAATAAACTAGTTTAAAAAACTATAAAACTAAATTCTTTACTTATAATAACTAAGTAAGTATATAATAGAAGTCTAGACGATAATTCTACTAATATAAATAGTAATAAACTAAATAAAAATTAAAATAAAAGATTTTAGCTATTTTAGTTTTATATATATAGTTTACTTATAATATTTTAGATAAACAGATAATTTAAAATAGTAATAATAGTAATAAATTTATTATAAATAATAAAATCTATTATACTATTTACATAAAAAGCGGGTCTAGTACTTATAATTATTTAAATAGGATTATTAATAGTAAGGAAAACCCTAGCTCTAAGCCTACTAGTAATATCTATAATTAGACTAAATAGGGTAATATTAGGAATAAATATAAAAATAATAATATTTAGACTATAAATAAAGATAAAATAATTAATATTAAGTCTATATAGTCTCTTAAAAATTAAGCGTATATTTACTTCTCGCCGTATAATAAGACAGTAAACGAGATATAGAATAATAATAAAAATATTTATTAAATTATTTAGTTACTTAGTAAATATATTTATAATATCTTTAGTAGATTTACTAAACTTATTAATAAAAAATAAGTAAATAGAGAAACTAAAAAGTTAATTTTATTTTATAATAATCTGTTTTATAGCTATACCAAAAAACAAGTTACTAATAATATTTTAAAAAAGAATACGTTTAATAATATTTACGTAAAAAGCCCTACTAAAGTAGTACGTAATAAAAAAGCTAATAATAAATTTAAAAAGCGCTAATATAATAAGTTATAATAGAAACTGCCTATCTTTAAAAAAGTTTTAGATATAGATTATTCTTATATACTTATTAATCTATTTAGTAGCCTTTTTAAGGAGAATAAAACTATTAGAATAAAAAAAAGATTAGCTTAAATAGTTAGTTAAAATAAGTTTAAGATTCTCTAAAACTGTTTTTTAAAATACTTTTAATATATTTTTTAGAAAATACTTTTATCAGTATTTTAGCTACTAAATTTAATAATAAAATAGACTTTATAAACTGTTTATTAAAAAACTAGTAAGCTTAATATATTTTTTTAGAAAATAAGATATTATTATATAATATTAGGGCTTTATTTTAATAAATTTATTAAGCGTAAATATATTTTAAATTTTTTATTCTATTACTAATATACTTTAGTAGCACTTTTTTACTATTTTCTAAACTAAACTTATAGGTAAGCCCTTTAAAGAATAATAAAAGAAGTTAGAAACTAATTATACTTATTATTTATAAGTACCGTTATCCCGGCCTAATATTATACTTATACTTATAAATCTAAATAATAGTAAAGAAGTATATATTAAAGATTATATATTTATAATATATAATAGTAAAGACGATAAAATTCGGCTACTAATAGTAAGAGTAAAAAAGATTTACCCTAATAGCCGGCTAGATATACTATAAACTTATTACCTTTCTAGTCTAAAGGTGTTAAAAGAATCTTTTAGGCGCTTTAAAATACTATTTTTAAATTATTATAATATAATTAAGGTAAAGTATTTAATAGGATTTACTACAATTAAGAAAAACTACTAGAACTATAATAATACCTCGGATTAGTACTAAAATAAGTAATTTAAAGTTCTTAAAAAAATAATTATTTTAAATAAATAAGAGACAAGAAGGTAAAAATAAAAAAATTAATAATAATAATTTAAATTAGTAATATTTTATAAGAATAGACTTACTTAATGACGTAATAAAAATAGTGTCTTAATAACTTTAGCTTAATTAATTCTTTTATTATATAAAGAAGTGCTAAAACTATACTCTTATATTATATTATTAATATTAGAATATCTTTAATTATTAGTACTAGAGAATTAAAAATCTATTTAAAATAGCTATTATATTATTAGCACTTTAGGTCTTTACATAAACTATAGTCTATATAGCTAGATTAATTAATTAATTAATTATATTTAACTTAGTTTTAGCCGCGCTTTCTTTATAACTATATTTAAAAATAAAGGGTTAGTAAACGGCTAAAGCTTTACTAAATAAATTAGTATATCCTATTTTATTATACTAATAGTATAGCTAACTATTCTTTTACTTTTACGTAGTCTAGCTTTTATCTATAATTATATATATTTTAACTGAAGTAGTAATATGTTTATTTATATATTTATTTTTTAAATTATTATTTTTAATTATATACTATATATAAAACTTTATATTTCTTTACTACTATATTAAGGCTTATAAAAGTACTTTATCTTATATATTATAACTGTGATACCTTTAGTCTCCCTTTAATAATTAGCTTTTATTTATATTAGCTTACCCTTATATTTTTAGAGTTTAGAATATATTTTTTAAGTTTTATTATTTTTAAGTATTATAATACCGCCTACTAGATTCCTAAGTAGTTATATTTTATAGTAACTTGTTACTAAATACTGTAGTAGTAGTATTTCGTTATAATATAACTTTATAAAAGTAATACTTTGCTTAGGTACGCTATTAAGTCAACTAAGTATATGAGCTCTTACGTAAATTTTAGACTTTATTAAATATATTAAAGATATATTACTTTAATACGGGGCACGGTTAATAGTAAATAAAATTATTTATTAATTTATAGTATTATATAGTACTAATAGTAGTATATTAGGTATTTATAAAATAATTTATATAGGAGGTAATACTATTTAACTTAAGGGCTTATTAAAATAGAATATTATAAATATTATTAGTTAGTAATAGGCTAACTAAGAAACCTATTAGTAACTATATTATATATTATAATTATACTAAAGAGGTATTTAGGCCTAATTATTACTTTTATATTATTATATTATAGCTAGATAGCTAGTTATACAGCTATAATATTTACTAAAAAAAGATAATAAGGGATAGAATAAATAGTAGAAAAATTATACATTTAGGAACTATAAAAGCTAAATAAAAGAAGTAGTAGTAAAAACTAAAAGACTAGAACTAAGTATAAAAGTTAAAGATTTTAGATTTAAAAGAAAGTTATATTTTAATTACTTCGGCGTTACGCTTTAAAAATAATAAATAGAATTTTTTTAATAGAGTAATAAGTTATCTTTTTATACTATTAAATAATATTTATTTAATTACTATTAGGCTACAGACCTAAGTTTATTTTATTTTTAATAAAGTTACTTTTCTTAATTCTTACCTAATATTATCTAAAGTTATTATAAATAAAAACTTATTATTTTTTATTAATTTAAAGTTTCATATTATAGGCAGAATTAAGTTTTACTTATTAATAGAACTTTCTTAATTAAACTTATATATATAATTTATACGTAACTGTATTAGTTCGTACTAAAAAGTGCCCTACTATTACCTTAAAATATATACTACTTTTTATAAGTCTATTTAACTACTACGTTCCTACCGTAAAATATATAATATAGACCTCTTTACCTATAGCTTTAATTACCTTATTATTAGTAGTAAATATATAAAAATTATTTTTAAAATATATAGTTTTTTATATTAAGAATTCGGTTATAAAAGACTGAGTTAAAAAAATATAAATAAAGGGCTTTCTAATTAAGTTAGCGGATAGGCTTAACTTTTATAAATAAAATATGTTAGATAATATAGTAAATAGAAAATATAATATTAGCTAAATATTTATTTAATTTTTTTTTACGTATTTAGTATATTCTAGAAGCCCTATTTTTATAGTCAGGCCTTAGAATTTATAAAGTATACTAAACTAATATAAATTATATTTATATCTTTATAACAGGACTAAATTCTAAATTAAAAACTATTATTATATAATTATAGAGCCTATAATTAAATATACTAGTCTATAGCGGTTTATAAATACTTTTAATTAAAAGCTTTAATATATTAAATAGCTTATTAGAGATACTATATACTTATTTTAAATAATATAAACTTACAGGGGGGGGACATTAGAAAAAGCGTAATCCAAAAAGTTACTATTTTTAAAAATTAATATAAAATTAATTAGTAAGCCTAAAAATACGTGAATTATATCGTTTTAAAGAGAAAGTTTAGGAGATTTATATAAGGATTTTAGTTACTGCTTAGTCAGTATACGTAATAAATTAAAATTACCTAAATATAATTATTTTTTTACCCCTTTTCTTAGGTCCCTATAACTTTTTAGTTAGTAAATATATTATCGCGGAAAGATACCTTAGAGCTTATATTACTAGTTTATAAAGCTCTTTAGAACGGAGAATTATTTCTCTTTTATATATATATAATACGGCTTTTTAGCGCTTTCTTTTATATAAGTAGTCCCTACTCTTTAATTTTAGAATTTAGTAATTTCTAGCTCGTTTTTCCTCTATAGTTATAAGCCTAGTATTTTAAAAATAAAAAAAGATTCTCCCTATATATTTAATTATTAGAAATCCTATTTTCTAAAGCTTTAATTAATTCTTTAATTTTTTATTTAAAAGCTTTTAGTTTTATAGATCTAGTAAGTATTATTTTATCTATATATATAAAATAATAACCTATATTTTTAATTATTAAATACTTAGTAAGTCTTATAACTAATAATTTTTTAAGTATTATAATATCTAAAACTACTATATCTTTTTTAACTAATACTATCTAACTTACCGATTCGGCGAGTTAGCTAACTTAGTATATATAATTTAAAGTATAATATATACTTTACTACGTATAGAATTTTATTAATTTTAATTTTAAAAGCGTTAATAATTTTAATAACTCTTTATACATACTAGAGCTTTTACGTATTATAAAAGCGTTTAATATTAAAATTATAAGAATCTACCGTAATTATACTACTAAAATAGCTATATACTAAGCCTATTTAACTAATTATACTACTAAAGCAAATTAAGTAATAAATATTTAAAACTAGATTAGTATAATAGTAGCTTTAGAGCTTATAAACGCTACTTAAATATATTATATTATTAAAGGGGATATTTTAACTTACTTAATTATTTATTTTCTTAAATAAAAGCTCTTAACTACTAATATAGTAGCTAAGAATATTATATAATAATAATATTATATTTATTTATAAAAAGTAGAGTACGAAAGGATAGCTGGTAAATTATAATATTATAAATAAAAAGCTCTTTATATAAAGGCGGAGGTATATAAGTTTAGTAATATTTAAAGTAAGCTAATTATTATTAACTTTTTTACTACTATTAGTAAGAAATTAGTATTTAATTAAGTAAAATAGATACGTACGACCCGAGTTTAAAAATTAATATTTAAAAATAAAAAGCTTTTTCTAATAGAAATAGGAAGAATCTTTTAAATAGTATTATAAGATAAAACTATTAAATTATATACTAAGAGCTTTAGGATTTTTATAATACTTAATAAATAAAGCCTATTCCCCTAATTAGATAGCTCGTAGTTAAGGAATAAGAGTAAGTTATACTAATACTTTTATAGACCTAAAAAGTATTATTAAAAACTTACTAAGTATTACTGCCTATAACTAGTATTAATAAGTACTTATACTAGCCAGACTATACTGCTTTTTAAAAAAAATAAAAAAGAGCTCTTTAAGCGTTTTAAGTTTAATAAATTTATAGCTTTTTGTAATATACTTAAGTAAAAGAGATAATTTAAAAAGAATATTTTATAGAGTAAGAAGTTTAATAAACTAAAATTCCCTAGCTCTTTTATATATATAGTTATTAATCCCTCGCTTATTATAAGTAGTAAATTAAAATAAAGTAATAGTATATATTTTATATAAAACTATAATACTTATACGCTCTTTAAAAGTACTATTTTTAATAATAATATTATTTTATATCTAGTAAATAACAGATTACTACTTATTTTAAAATTTTTTAAAAAAGCTAATAGTATCTGCACTATTAAAGCTAAAATATAAGCTTTTTTAATCTTTAGTATAAAAATCTAAGTAATTAAAAATATTTTAAATAGTCTAAACAGAAACTCTATAAAAAATTTTATATTAAAAAATATAGCTATTATAAAAAAATTTTACCTAAATATAATATTTAAAGCTTACCTATATAATAAGGGATTTTAGTATTTAGGCTTAAATAATATACTATACGTAGGATCTTTAGAATAAAGTTTTATATTTATAATACTTATTTATAAGTATAACCTTATATTTATTAAATATAAGTTTTTATCTTTTTATCCCTTAGTTTAGAGCGTAATACTAGTATATTAAAAATTTTATTTATAGTTAATATATCTGCGTATTAATACTAAGAATATATAGCACTAAAAAGTAAAATATTTAAATTAAAAAGTTTTATATACTTTTATTTAAAAAGTGTAAAATATTTATATTTAGGGTACTAAATATATATATTATAAGTAATATTCCCTTATATACGCGGCTTAGGTAATTTTATAAAAACTAAAAAAAAAATTACTATAACTATACTAGCGTATTTCTTAAAATCTTTTTAATATACCTAAAAGAAGGCACAGAGAGTAGTAGATATTATTAATTAAAAATAACTATAGTAGGAAGGTTTATATATAAAGCCTATAGGTAAAGTTACTTTTAAAGTTTATAAAAGTATTTTTAAGTTTTATTATATAGGTATATACCTAGTATAAACTTAAAATTATAAAAATTTTTTAAGATAATAATATTATTACTTATTTATAATATAGAAAATCGCGTTTTAAAAAATAAGTAAAAGAGCTTAGTATAAGTATTAAAATACTACCTTTTTATATATATAAGCTAAACGGCAGCGCTAAACACGCTAACTAAAAAATTATTAATAAAACTATTATTATAAAGCTTAGTACGAATTTACTAAAAAAGTTTTAACTAAAAATTATAAAAGTAACTATAGCGCTTTATAATATTAGTCTAGTAGTTTTTAAAAGTATATAATTTTTAAATAAAATCTTTTATAACTAGTTTAGACAGTATTTCTATTATTATAAACTTAAGCTTATAAAGTACTAAACGGCAGATCTATACTTAGATTAAAATAATATATATACTTATAATTATTATATATATTTACTAAATAGAGATTACGTAGTCGGGCGTAATAAACGTAAATTTAAAATAAATTTATAAGTCTATATTAGATACTTAGTTAGTTATATAGCTTTTAATATTTATAGAATATAGGTACTATTACTTAACTAGATTATTATAATACGTAATATTACGTTTAATAAAGCTTTTTTTTATAAAAGAAAAGAAAATTAGTCTATTTTATAGGAAAAGGCTATAAAGTTTATAAATATTTTATATACTATTAAGGTTATAAATATAAGTAAGGCGTTTAATAAAATTTTTAATATATAAGCCTATAATTCTAGTAAGCTAAAAATTAGTAGAAATATTACGTAATTTAAGTAGTAACTTAAAAGTATTTTAGCGTAAGTCTTATTTTATTTTTTTAGCTAGTTAAGTAAGTAAAGCTTTATATAAGTAGTATATACGTAGGCTATTAACGTAGCTAACTAATAGTCGCGAATTTATATATTATATAATATAGATATTAGTTTAATCTCTTCTTAGTCTACTTTAGAGCCTAAAGAACTTAGAGGTATAAATTTTAAAAAAAATAAATACTTTAGTATTTCTTATAAAGTATACTCTAGTAAAGAAGTAAAATAGCCTAAAATAAAGAGCCCGTAAAATCTTTAAATATTAAATAAAAGCTCGTTTAATACTATTACTTAAATTAGTAATATAGAGCTCCTCTTATTAAGTAAAATAATTAGTATTTATACTTATAAAATATAGAGACTTATAAGAGACTATAGTTTAGCTACTTAATAGAGCTAAAAATAACGTAGATTAGATTCTAAAGATTTTAATAAACTAGAAAATAGAGATAAAAACCCTCTTAGTATTTATATATTATTAAGCCTTAACCTAGAGAGTAAGCTATTATATAATATAAAACTTATAAGCATTTTATTTAATAGCGTAGATAGCTCTTTTTAGTATAACTTTATAAATATATTTATTTCTAATATAAATATTATTTAGAAAAAGTATAGAGAGCTTATAATTATTAATACTATAGTTTAAGTTACTATACTAGATAGGGCCCTAAGGAAGATAATATTTTAAAATAAAATTTATATATACTATAATAAGCTTCTAAAAGAGCTAGTAATATAAAAAGTAATTTTTTTATATTTACTTAGCCCGCTCTTTTACTAGATTATATATAAAGAATAGACTATATTTTTTAAAAGTAAATTTAATAGGTAGTTATATACTTTAATAGTACTAAACGTCTATTTTTACTTAAGTAAGTTTTTATCTATAAGTTTAATTAGGATAGTTACTTTATAAAGTGTAAAGCTTATCTAGTTATTAGAGATAATTTTTAGTTAAAAGATACGCTTTTATTAATATATACTATAATATTTATAGTACGTTCCTTTTATATAGCTATAGTAATTATAGTAGAGTTTAATTTAAAGATTTTATAGCTTAATATAATTAGCGTATTTCTTAATATACTAATTGACCTCTTAAATCTAATATAATATAAACTACTTAATAGCTATAAGTAAGAAGATAACTATATAAAGCTTAACTAAGCTTTATATAGCCTACAGGACTTACCTATACTATAGTATAAAAAATTCTCTAATACTTTAGCTAAGCTTAGCCTTATCTACTTAAAAAAAAAAATTTTATTTATTTTTTAATATAGATTATAAGATCTTTATACTTTTTTATATAGATAATATTTTACTTTTATACTATAAGATTTATTAACGAAAAGCTTTTAAACTAACCGATAAGCTTTTAGAAATATATAAAATAAAGAAGCGTAGAGCTATAAAATAGTATTTTAAAATATAAGTAATTAGAAATTAAAAGAATTAAACAATTACGCTAATCTATAATTTATATATTAAAAAAATTATAAAAAAATTTAGGGTAGCTAATTTAGTATTTTTCTTACTAACGCTTTTACTATTAGAAGAGCTAGTTAAAAATAAAAAAGAAGTAATAAAAGCTAAAATTAAGACGTATTAAAAGTGTATAAAATTTATATTTTATACTACTATTATAATATAACTAAATATAGTATTTACCGTTTTAAAACTTTTTTATTTTTTAATTAATTTAAGTAAAGAGTACTTTACTATAGTAAAATATATAATTATATTTTTTTATAAATCGCGCTTTTAAGTAATCTAATATAAGATATATAAGGGCTTAAAACTTATAATTTATTTAAACGCTTCGTTTATAGATAATCTAAAAAGTAGATAATTTTTATATAACTATATTATTATATTATTTAGGAGTATAATTATTTAGAAAGCTATAAAATAGGCTACTATTATAATATTAACTACTAAAGTAAAGCTCCTCGCACTTAAATATATAAATAAAAAAATAATAACTCTAAAGCGCTTTTTTAAAAAACTTATTTTAAATTTTAGAGTTACGTAGCGTATATTCTATAATAACTAATAAATAATTAGGCTAGTTATAAGTAAAAATAAACGTATAACTACCCGTTTACGCTATATAAATATATAGAATATATAGCTACGCTAAAAGTATTTAAAAGGAAGTTTTAAAATTAAATACTTTTAAATAAATAATATACTAGTAAATAGGTTAACGAAAGCTCTTATAGCTTAGTAATTTTAAAAATTTAAAAAGTAACTAAATTTTAAGGATATAAAAAAAAAAATTACTAAACTAAAATTTTAAGAAATTATATAATAACAGAGCGTAAAGCGCTTTAAATTAAATATTAAATAGCTTATTAGCTACTATTTATAATAAATAATTTAAAACTGTACTGCTTAGAAAAACTCTATAATAAAAGAGTAAAAAAATAATAAAATAATAAAAATTATATAATAACCTAATAGATATACTTAATAGATTAATAACTTTACTAGCTTACTAAATTTTTAAATAGCTTAAACGCAGCGCAAAGTAATTTTATTAAAAATATTATTTATAGAGTTACTATTTAAGTCTTTATCTATTTTAATTATTTACCTAATAGTAGTCTATAATTTATTAAACTTTATTATTTATAAAATCTACGTTAGTAAAAATTAAAAAAAGCGGATTAAAAAATTATATTTACTTATAAGTAAGCTTTTTTGCCTTCTTGCTATAGAGCGGCTTATAATAAAATAGAAAGTATTTAGTAATTTTTTAAATTTAAGTAAGACTATAATAGTAAGTATATAATTTTTTTAAATTTTTTAAATTAAAATATTTATATATATATTAGTTTACAGCTATATTTATTTTTATATATTTAGTAATAAGAGTTTTGTATTTTAGTATTAAAATAGCTACTATTACTTTTACTAGATAAAACGCTACTTAGATAATAAAAGTAAAATATAGAGTATTTTAATTCTATAAACTATTAGTAATATTAAACTATATAAATATTATTTAATAGTTTCCTAACTTTTCTAATTTTAATATAAAAAAATAAATAAAGTTTAGAAAAACTATAGACTAAAAAGCTTAAAATATTTTTTACTAATATTATTTTTATTACTATAGCGCGATAGAATTTATAAAATAAATAGTTTACTATTTTTATTTTTTTTAAATTTATTTTTAAATTTGCTCTTTACTATAGGGCGTAGCCTATTTTTTAAATCTAACCTAGTAAAGCTTAAAAGAGCTAAATTAAAAAGAGTACTAATAGTACTAAGCGCTTAAAAAGTCTAAATAGAGGAGATAGGTTAAGTAAAATTAATAATTTTAAAAATCTATTAAATTTTTTATTAGTGTCGAGCTGCTTATATAGTATTTAGTTATTTATAGATTAGTTAATAGATAGCTATTATAAAGCGCGATGTAGATATTAGACTAAAAAAATTATTAAAATTATTAGATAATAATACGGGGGGATTATTTTTTAAAATTTAAAAAAGCTATAAATTTTTTTAAACTAAAAAAGCGGGACGATTTTTATAAGCTTATAATAATAGAGGAAAAAGCTTTTTTAGAGATTAAGGGATTTACGGAAATTCTTAATTAAAAAAAAAAAAAACCTTTATCTATTAAAAATATAAAATAATTATTTAGAGCTTATAGTAACTATATATTATATTATAAAAAAAGTAGGTAAATTACTAAATATTATAGTGTAGAAGTATCTATTTAAGTTATAGTAATTTTTATCTAAGACTAAATAGCGCCTTAACTTTTTTAAACTACTTATTATTAGAGCTCCTTACGCTTTTTATTTTTTTTTTTTTAGACTACTTCTTTTTACAGAGCGTAATAATAGGCTAAAAGATTATATTAAGTAACTTATTAAAAGCTAAAAAACTAGACTTTATTAGCTCCTTACTAATTTTAGTAAGTTTATAATACTTAAAATATTATTTTTTTTTAATTATATTTAGGCAGTTAACTATAGTAATATAAAAAAAATTAGAAAACTATTAAATAAAAATTAATAGAGTTTTTAAGAGATAGAATTAAAGCTTAAAAATTTAAATAAACTTTAAAAAGTAGAAATTAAAAAAAATATTATAGCTTACTATAGTTACAGCAATAGTAATATAAATAATTAATTTATAATACTTATAATAGTTAGAAAGCTTAAAGAGCTATTTAGAGAAAAAAAGTTAAATAAAAAAGTATAAAAATAGTACAGATAGTGCAAAAAAGCGTAAAAATAATAGTTAAAAGTATAAAAAAAGTAAGGATTATTTTAAAAAAAGTTAGTAAAAAGATTATATAAACGCTTTTTATACTATTACTACTAGCACACTTACTATAATTAGTCTTTTACTTTAAAACTCTATTACTTAGTAACGCTATCTACCGAATATCTACTTAAAAAAATTATTTTTAAAATTAATTCTATAGCTACTATAAATTTAAAAAAATTAATTTTTTTATCTGTTTAAATAATTAAGCTATTTTTATTAGTCTAACTAGGGGGTATATCGCGGAAAAATACTTTAGAGTTTATATTATTAGCTTATAAAACTCTTTAAAAAAAAGGATTATTTTTTTTTTATATATATATAATACGGCTCTTTAGTGCTTTCTTTTATATAAGTAGTCTCTACTCTTTAATTTTAGAATTTAGTAATTTCTAGCTCGTTTTTCCTTTATATATATTTAACTAAAATTTTAACTATACTCTTTTAGGCCTAGTATAGGTCACTAGATTTTCGAAGTAGATTAGTAATCTAATAATAAAATTATATTAATTATAAAAATAGTACTAAGCCTTATATAATTAATAATTATATAATATATTATTAATATTATAGTATATTATAATATCTTTTAACTTTTATAAACTTAAACTCCTATTTCCTTAAAATAGAGCTAAAATTCTTAAAACTTAAATACAACGTTAATTTACTTTTAAAAGTAAATAATTTTTCTGCTTTAATTACTACTATTTTATAAAAGTCTCCTACTACTATTTATAACGCTATAAGGCTTATTAAAGATAAAAATAATAAAAAATATAATAATAATAATATAAAAAAGGTTTATTTAGGGGGTATAAAAAAGTTAACTAAAAAGAATAAAAGAGTTATTTATAGAGACTTAACTAAAAGTCCTAAAAAAAAAAATAAAAGAATACTATTAAAAAATAATCTAGAGATTACTTCTAGATAACTATAAAGAGTTTTAAAAGAAAAGGGTTATATAATTAATATAAGTAAAAAAAAACTAATAATAAAGAAAGAAAACACTAAAAAAAATTAAAATACGCTAAAGACTCTATAAAAAATATAAATAATATAAATTTAAAAAAGATTATATTTTCTAATAAGTCAGTAATAGAAAGGGGATAACAAAATAGATAATATTATAGAAAAAAGAGTAATAATAGAGTTAGAAAAGAACTAGCTGTTAGCCAATTACGAAGTAAATTATTTTAACTTTTTAAAATCTTAAAATATATAACTTTTTATATATTTTAAAGTTATAGTTTTATTTTTTAATATTAATTATATTAATTATTTTATAGGATAAAACTTTAAACTATAAGTTTAGGGTGCAATTTAGATAAAAGGTAAAAGTAATTTAGTATTTAGTAAAACACCTAATTCTTTTACTTCTTTTACTAGTAAGGACTATATAAATAAAGTCCTTATACCTAAAATTAAACCGTTAATAAAAAGGGGTAAGTTATATAACCTTTTTTTACACCTTTTTTTTTACCCCTTTTTTAATTAATATAATAATATATATATATATATATATATATTATATTATAATTATAATCTTCATATTAATGTTAATCTAGACTGGCAATTTTAATAAGATAACATCCCCCTTTATAAAATAACAGACGTTTTAAACTAGTTTAAAAATAATAAAATTAAACTATTTCCTCACCTAGCCTATAGCCCAGATTTAGCCCCTATAGAAAATATATAGGGTTATTTAAAATATAGGCTAAATAATAATAAAGAGGCTAGTTTAGGTATAGGATTTAGTATATAAAGTATAAAAGCCTTTAAAAAAGTTATTAATAAAGAGTAGTAGAATATACTATAAAAAGTTATTAATAACTATATTTTATCTCTTCCTAACCGTTATTATATAAAGAGAGGTAAAGTGTAGCGTCGAGACACTAGTCCAAAAAAGGTATAGGCTAAAAAAGTTATTCCCCCGGATATAGTTATAACCTAACCGTTATAAGGCGGTTATAGAAGCTAAGGGCTACTATACTAAGTATTAGTAATTTATTATTACCAGTTTATTATTAGAAATTTAAAAAAATAACTTTTATATATAGTTATATAAATAATATATAAATATATAAAAATATTTTATATACTTATATATTATAAGCACTACTATAAAATATATGAAAATAACTAAATTTTACACCTTAAATAAAAAGTTATTATAGTCTAAAATATAAGTCTAAAAATTTTTTATATTCACTAATTTTTCTTACCCCTAAACCCCTTAGTAAGCAGCCCTTAAGTAGGTAAATAAAAGGAGCTAGACTTTTTCTTTAATATAATATTTTTTTCGTATTTTTAGGCCTTATAACTATCAAGTTATATTATTTTAAAAAAGGTAACTTTTTAGATTACGCTTTTCCCAATATCCCCCCCCTGTATTAAAGTTAGAATAAAGAAAGGCGGCCTATAGGTTTATAACCCTTATTTACCTACCTATTTTAATAAATATTATAAAGCTATTTTTAATATATAACTTACTTTTAAAAATTTAAAATATTTTATAATATATTTTATTTTTACGACGTAGAAAAAACTTAAAGGCTAGCTAAAAAAAAAACTTTTTCGCTAAGTAGGATTTCGAGTAAAAGGCTTTATAAATAAAAAGCTTAATAATAGAGCTAAACTTTACTTTTAAGAATAGCTAAGTAATTTATTAGTATATATTAAATTTATTTTTTAACTATCTATTTACTAATGTCTAGAGCTGGAACAGAGCTTTTACTATAGTATAATATTAAACTAATAATTATATTTAAATATATAAGCGGTATCTTTAATCTAAAGACCGTATTTAAATATATAGCTAATATCTTTAATCTAAATATTATCCCTAAATATATAGCTAGCGTCTTTAAGCTAAATATTATATTTAAATATATAACCGACGCCTTTAACCTATCTATTTTTAAGTAGGAAAATATATATAGCTTTTAAGTATTAATAAATAGTATTTTTAAAAAATTTAGGGATCTATATATATTATATAATATATTAATAGCATTAATTACTAATACTATAATTAGCCTATTAAAAAGTATTATAGTACTCCCTAAAGCTATTTATTTAATTTAAAGGAATAATACAGACTATATATTACTTAAAATATATTTTATAGATATTATAGTTTCTACTTCTATTTAAGCTATTAGGTAAGTTAAAAATAGTATAAAATTAAGTAGCGTACTATTAGTAGTATAGTTAATTAACTAATTAACTAAATCTATTTATATTTTACTAATATTTATATTTTATTTTTATAATAGTTATTATAATAAATTATATTTAAGTTTACTATATTTAATATTTACTTCTCGTAAAATTTTAACTTTTTAGCCTTATTTCGTACTTTATTAATTTTTTTATAAAGTATTTTTTATCGCTATAGAATAGATTTACTTAAATTTTTTTAGTCCTTTTTGCAGTTATAATATAAATATATATTTATTTAATTAAAGACGCAGTCGTACGGTAAATAAATTTTATAATATAAAATATTTATATTATAAATCTAATTAGTAATAATTACTATATTAATATAAAAAATAAGTTAATATAAGTTATATAATATTATTAAAGTTTATTTAATATTGTAAATTTCTTAAGCTACTTATACTCTTATAGCGGATATTATAAGTTATTTTTTTTAAAATTTTTATACTCCTCTTTTAGGTTACTAGCTAGGTTCTTATTACTATTATTATTAATATTACTATTATTATTACCGCCGCTAGTATTTTCCTCGCTATATAAACTTATATATGTTAAATATTTTAGCAGCTCGTATATAAGATACTAGACTTAAGACTAAAACTAATTAGGACCTGCAGTTAAAGCTTATAGATATAGATTTAAAAGAATCTAATATATTTATATAGAGTATTAATAGTTAGAAATATCTTAAAATAAGTTTAGTATTTTATATTAAGATATTTTCTATTTGTTATTATAGATTAAATAGTAGAGAAGTTAAATAGTAATAAAACTAAGATTTGGCACTAAAAGAGATACCTAATTAAAACTAGATTAATATATTAAAAATTATTAGTAAATATTCTCTATAAAAAGACTTTAGATTTTTTTTTAAGTCTTAATAAGCTTATTTTTTTTAAACTGCCTACCTTACCTGTATTTTAATATAGTTTATATAATTAGTCATTTTATTTAACTAGTTAAATATAAATATTTATTTATAAGTCCTTTAGCACGATTTAACTACCTACTTTTAATACTCTACTAGATAAAGTAAATAGAATAACTAAATACTTACATTATAAAGGCTTAGGCTTAATTAGAGATTTTAAGTATATATAGTATAATAGTACTACAGATAAGCTTATTTAAAATAAAAAACTTACCTAGTCTATAGTAGCGCTAGATAAGTTATATAAAAAATTTATATAAAATAAAAATATTTTTATTATATTTTAGTTTTAATTATATTAAGTATTTATTAGGCTAGGGTCCTCTCGTAGCTTCTTTTTTAAATTTTTAAATTTTAATTACTACGCGATAGCAGGTTACCTAAATATATATATTATTAAACTTTAGTTTTCTACTTCTTTTACTAAGTATCTTTGCCTCCCCTTTTATAGGTTATATTATCCTTATAATTTTATAGAAAATAATATAAAGATAGCTAAAATAATATTTAAAATATAAAACCTTATTTAGTATATTTAGTATATAAAACCGTATTAGGTATATTTAAAATATAATTTTTTATTTTTACGTATCTATAGGTGTATTTACTAATAAATTCTGCCTAATACTAAAAATTATTAGATAAGAAATCTTATAGTATAAGTTTTTTATAAATCTTTATAGTACTATTATTAGGACGGCTTAACTAATATAAGGCTATTAAGTATTAAAATATTATATTATATTTCTATATATTTTATAAGTAAAAGTAGTATATCTTATCCGTATCCCCTAAATAAAGTTATAATAATTAGGCGAACGTTAAGTAAAAATTATAATTACTTAGCCTTAGTAGCTAAATAACTCTTAGTAATAAAATCTATATAATTTAATAAAATAATAAGAAAGAGGCCTAACCCGTTTTATATATAGAATTTTTACTATTTTTCTATTTTAATTTAAAGATATAGCAAGTAAATATACGAGTATATATTTTTATTTTATAAGATATATTATGCTTATACGACGTATAAAACTAAATTTATAAGTAGTTAGCTTAGTAGTAACTATTATAGTTATATATAAATATATAGTCTTATATAGTATACTATTAAAATATAATTAATATAGGGTTTATTAAATATTTTATTAATTAGTATATATTAGTTTCGTAAAAAGGTTTATTTACTTACTTTTAAAAGGTATAAGAACAGCTAATTACTCTTTAAAAACTATATATACTAAGTATAATTATTTACTTTTAAATTTTTTTATTAATTTATTTACTAAATAATAATTAATTACTAATACTTATTCTATTTTACTATTTTTTATTTTACTTAAGTATTTTCTATTATAGTTTTACTTAGTAAGACTAGTCTTTTCTATACTTAACTACTTCTATTTAAGTAAATCTCCCTTTTAGACCTACTACTTTTTAGTTTTACGCTTATACTTTTCTTTATTTAGCTACTTTTTACTAGTATACTAAGTATTTATAGTTAACTACTATATATTTTTAGTTTAGTTCTATTAGTTAGAAATTATACTTTAGAATACTTAAGTAATTTATTAAAAACTTTTTTTAGTTAGTAAATTTATTTTTAAAGAACTTTTACTATCTTCTAAAAAATCTATAGTTTTAAAAATTAAAGTACCCTATAATAATAAAGTATATAATATACTTATTTTTTAAGTATATTTATAGCTATTTACATAATTAGCACATGCTCTACTTATTATAGTTAATTTTAAATTATTTAAGTATATTAATAGATCTAGATTGTAGTCTTATATTAAAAATAATATAAATAAAAAGCTATTATACTACTCTTTTTAGAATAGTTACTATTACTTTTAGTATACACACCGCCTATTTATATTTAAATATAATTAAAGCTATAAAAAGCTTAGTTTTACTTAGGAGAAAACCTCTATATTATACTTTAGGCGAAATCTAACTATTTTAAGAAAGCTCTTAAATAAATACCGCTAGTATTATTTAGGGCTAGTTAAAAATAAAATTTATATTTTTAAGTACTAAAGAGACTAATAGAAACTATTAAAATTTAAAAATAAAAGAAATATATTAACTATAGTGCTTAATAAAGAGTTAAAAGAAATACTAATAAATAATATTTTAGAATTTTTAAATTTAGTAACTTAAATATAGTATTTTACTCGCGGTATTCTATATTAATAAAAATATTTATTTTATAGGCTACTAGGAACTAAACAATCTAGTTTTAGCTTTTCTATATTAAGGTAATTTAATTTAGATATTTATATTTTTAATACTCTTATACTTAATAACTATAGTTTAAAAATATTTTTTGCTAAGTTCTCTTAATATTATATTATCTTACTTAAGAATATTAATACTATTAGCTTAAAATAGATCGTAAATAGTAATAAAACTATTAGTTAAAGTATTTTTTTTTTTATAAATAACTAACTCTAAAATATTATTTCTATATTTTTTTATAATATCTTAAATGGTATTAGGGTACTAGAAAAGTAAGTATTAATTATAATAACGAATTATATTAAGTACTTTAATATAGTACTTATATATCCGGCCTGTATAAATATAAAAATAGAGTTTTAACTAGTTAATAAAAATATAATTAGTTAACTATTCTTTTTTATCTATAATTCTAAGCCTATAGATATTATTAGAGGTAATAAATTTAAAAATAGTATTTATTAGACTAAAAATAAGAAAATTATAAAAAACTATAAACTACTATAACTAGTATAAGAGTCTACGGTAAAAGTACTAAAACTAAAATTTAGTTATATTACTATTACTAGTAAATAAGTAATTATTTAATTATATAATTACTAGTGTAGATACGTAGGTAGAAAAGATAAGTAAAAAAAAAGAAAATTATAAAACTAAACCTTTAGACGCTTAATAGCGAGATGCTTAATAGTAATATTAGTCTCTAAAACTATTATATTTTTTTCTTTTTCTTTTTCTATATTATCTACTAGATTAGACTAATATAGTTAGCTCTATTTAAGAGTATTTTAAGAACGATAATAAGTTTAGTATATTAGTAATTTAATTATATAATATATTCTTTTTAAAATAAATTATCTTATTCTTTATTTACTATAAGCCTATTTAATATAATATAATATTATAGCATACCGGTATGTGCATATAATAACTTATATTTTTAATCTAGCCTCTTAGCGTAGTAAGAAGGCCAGCCTAAAACTTTAATTTATAGCCTTTCTTATAAATAGGCGATAGACTTATTTATAATAAAAATAGTTTTTTATTTACTAATTATTTAACTTTATATCTGCCTAACTCTATTAAAGTTTTATTTTAGGCCTATTTTAAAAACCTATTTTAGAATTCTCTAACTTAATTTAAGTTATAAGAAAGGTTAACTTACTTATATAGACTACTATTCTATAACTAAATAGCTTAAATAGAGTATAATATTACGTACGTTAATATAAAATTTTTATATATTTTTATAGTTAGAGTAAAACTAATTATTATACTTTTATATACTAGTCGAATTAGTGTAAATACTATGCTATATATAAATTTTAAATAAATTAGGTATAGCTATATATAAACTAAAAGAAAAACTCTCTTAATAAGTAAGTACTAAAAAACTATTAGCCCGTTACTTAACTTTTATTAATTTAAAAATATCTTTATATCTGGTATAGTAAAATAAATATATTTTATTTATATTTTAATACTCTATTATTTTTTTAAAAATAGTAAACCCCGCTCCCTTTTACTTATATAAAATTTAATTTTAGCTAATAAGTTACTAAATTTAAAGTATTAAATAACCTATCTTAAGTATTATATATTTAGTAATTAGTGTAAACTAGTATCTAGTTATAAACTCTTAATATATATTATTTAAAATAAAAAATTTTATTTTATTATATATATATATTAATATACTAATTAAATAAATAGTGTAGCTATAGTAACTCGGAGCGACTAAAAGGGGTTTTAAAAAAGAAGCAGTATATATATACCTTTATACTTAATATATCAAAAAATTTAAATAAGGCTAAATTAAAAAAAGTATAGCACTATACTAGTATTTTATTAGCATACTTAGCGCGCCCCCCTAAAAAATATTAAATTAAAAAAAGTTAAAAAGTCTAATTTAAAAAGTCTAGTACAGACACTATATTCTTTAAAAAAAATACTATAGATTATAACTACTACTACTACCTATATATCTCTCCTCTATTTTTATAATTAACACAATTAAACGTCTAAATAAAAAATACTTACTAATATATTTTTTAATATATTCTTTATTAATATATGTTTTAAAAATATATTACAGCGTATATACTAAACCTACTACTAATAGTATTTAAGTCCTAATACTACTTCTTCTCTTATTAACACTAATAATAAGATAATTCTTATTAACCTTAAGGTATTTAAAACAGTATCTAGTACCGTTACTTAAGCTTTTCTTATAGTATTATTTTACTTAATAATAGGTAATAAAGATACGACTCTAATAAACGCTTATAAGTATAAGTATTTTATTTATCCGGAGATAGCTAATAGAGAAAATTATAACTTATTAAATTTTAAGATTATAGCTATATTTAACTATAAGTATAGCTATATAGATAAGATAATAGCCCTATTTATTAAAAAAGCGGTTAAAGTATTAAATATCAGGTTAATAATATTAGTAATTATAAAGGAGTTATTAATAGGGACGTATAGGGATATAGTAAAGGTAAAAAAAATAAAAAAATATAATATATAATTTATAGTAGAGTTAATAGGTAAAATAAGTATCTTATAGATACGGTAAGTACTTTTTAGTATAAAAGATATAAAAGTAAAAGTAAAGGTAGCAGTAAAAATAAAAATAATAGTAAAAATATTTTAAGCTACGTTCTAAACTTAGAACTTAGAGCCCGTAAAGTAATAAATAATAAATAAAAGATATAGAGATACTAAAGGTAATTAATATTTAAAAGTTTTAGGGGGGGCCTATATATATTTATATATTTTTTCTTCGGTATAGTAATAGGCAGACTAGATATATAGACAGGCGTACTTAGTATTACGTTATATTATTATTATAAGTAAAAAAGGATTTATAATTATAAATAAAAAATTATTAACTATTATTAAACGCTATACTACCTATATATAGGCAAAGCGAAAAGTAATAAAAATAAATATAACCTCTATTTTATTATATAAAAATAAAGTTAAAAAAGTGACCGATAGGTTATAACAGTAGTTATTAGCTATTTTATTAAATTTACTTATATATTAATACTTAATTAAATATATTATAAGTACTAGCTAGTAAACGTATTAAAGCTAAACTTATTTTTTAATAATATTACTATCTTAGTCCCGCTTTATAGAGGAGCTAATACTATATTCTCTTTAAGTAGAAATAATATATAAAGGCGTAGACTATCTCCCTTACTAACTAATAATAATTTTATCTTTTATCTTCTCGCTCCTTAATATAATATATAGTAAACTATAAGCTACTAGTTTTATTTTAACCTATCTCTAATTAGAGTAAATATCTACTTATAATAATAATTACTAATAATATAACTACTATATTTATTTTTAGTCTTAACTAGCCCTTTACTAAAAATAATATAAATAAGTCTATTATTACGTAAGTCTAGCTCTTTCCCTTTTACTTATATATATATATCTAACTACCTATTTTTAGTCTTAGCCTATAAGTTTATACTAACCTAATATTTATTATTAAAAATATAATAGTCTTCGGCGTATCTAGTCTAATATATATATTAAAATAAATTATATTAAGAAACTAGTAGAGATTATTACTTATTATAACTAGCTTAAGAGATTTAGTTTTTACTTAGTTTATTAATATAATTCTATTACGAATAGTATAATAAAACTTAAATTACACTTTAAAATTATATTTAGTAAATAAAATAAAGTAATTTTAATTAACTTTTTTTATCTCTATAATATCTATATAGTTATATTTAAATTTATTCTAAAATAAAATTAGCTTATTCCTTTTAATTTTAGTAAAAAGCCGTTACTAGTACCTATAGACGATATAAATAATAAGTTTATATAAAAATTTACTAGTTACTTTATAAAAAATAATCTAACTAATATATTTACGCTTAAGGTTATTTATTGTACTAAAAGGGACTAGTATAATAAATATACTATAAAGGTTAAAATAAATAAGTTTAATACTATTATTTTACTAAAATCTATAATAAACGCTAAAGAGTTTCTTTTTATAAAATAGTTTAGTTCTCTTTAGTTTAGTAATAGTAAGCCCCCGCTAGACTAAACGTAGACTAAAAAAGTTAATAGATTTTATTAGATTTTTATTAATAAACTAATTACGGTTATAAAAAAGCTAGTTAGTAAATTAGTCTACTAAAAAATTATTAAAGTCTAAAGTATACTTAGGCAACTCGGCTACTAGTTCTAAAAAATATTAAATAGATTTTATATTTACCTAATAGTTAGTTATTAACTTTTCTAGTCTATACTCTTTTTATTATTACTTTTTCTACTTCTGTTCTAGTAGTTCTTATTACTAGTATAAAATTATAGTACTTCTTTAAAGTAGTAAAATAAATTAAAAAAATATAAATTTTTTTATATTATTTTTTTATATTTTATTTATATACCTTTTATAAATGTGCGTATGGCTATAAGTAAAAAAGAAAGTAATATAAACTAGGAGTAATATAGTTAATACGCTCTTATAAAAGAAATTTTAAATTAAATTATCTTTTATTAAGTATCTAAATTAACTTAATTATTTATATAATATAAAGGCTATAGTAAACTAAAAGTAATTAATAGTAGACTAGTCTAACGTAGGTAGAATACCTTAAAATATATAAATTTTTAGTTCTTTTTTTATAAAAGCGCTGTATTATTCTTTTAGGCTAATAATTAAAGTTATAAGTTTAGAATAAACTAAATAGTTTTCTAACTTTAATTATACGCTAATTAGTATCTAAAAAATATTTAATAATTTTATAAAAAGTTTTTTAGAACTGTGTCTAGAGGTAATTATAACTAAAATAAAAAAGCTAGTATAATAAAGTCTAAATACTAAAAATAGTTTTAAAACCCTTAAGTAACGTACTAAATAAAGTAATTTTAGTATTAGTTTAGTTAATAATATTAGTAATATAACTAGTTTTTATATTTATATAAGTATTTATTTTTAAAAAGTTATTATAGTTAAGTACTATTAAATAGTTAAATTAAAAAAATAATAGTGGCTCTTAGCGTATTGTATTTAGTTTTAGTTAAAAGCGCTTAGGTAAAACTTAAAAGAGTTAGTTAAAGATTTAGAAATAATAGGTAAATAGCTTATAGGTAGTATCTAGTAGCTGTTTTAAGGCTAGAATATTATTTTATACTAAAGCGATAAATCTAGTCTTCTACTTAGTAAAGAGTTTAATATAATCGGGATATATATTAATAGATTTTATAAAGTTCTATATAGTTTAAAATAGATACTATTCTATTTTAGAGGCGAGTAGCTAATACTAGACTTAAAAGAAAGTAACTTTTAAAATAAAATTTATTTAGTAAATATAGATACCGGTTAGTATACTATATAGTTTATAATTAAAAATAAACTCCCTATAAGTTTATTATATTTAGTTTATAAGTTTAAGATTTAAGGATGAGTAACAGAATTAGATAATTATTAATTACTAATTAATATTTACTATAATAGTATAGCTAGTCTTACTTTATATAAATATAAAAAGGACTATTATTGCGTACACGGTTTAGTATTTAATAGAGTTCCCTTACTACGTTTGTACCCCTGGATTGTCGTCTAGGCGTACTTATTACTTTTTAATAAAAAAGACTATACTTTTAGTAATTTTTATAGTAGTGTAATTATAGTTATTTTTTATAATAGATTAGTACTAGTGAAAAAAATTAGTAATTTAATATATAAATAATATATTAATATTTTTTATACTTATAGGGTATTGCGAGATATTTATTAAACTAAATAATTTTTAATATTAGATATTAGAATTATAGATTATCAGTAATTTTAAAAGTATATAAGAGTATTATTAGTACTATAATATAGTTATTATTATTAGAATATAGAAGCGGCGTATTAGCGTATATTAAAATTATATTAAAAAATAAATCTATTATGTAACTAATACTAAGCTATAGTAAACTAGTTACTAATAAAAATACTCTAAAAATAATCTAAAGTTATATATACTAAAATTAGTTTTTTATTAGCTAACTATAAGAATTATTTAAAGGGTACTATAAACGGAAGGCTGTAGAGAGCGGTATAAATAATATAAACGCAAATTAGGAGTAGACGTAAAAAAATAGTAAAATATATTACTTTTTTACTTATAAATAGGGAAAAGTAAAGTAATAAGTTTAAATAAAGAAAAAATATATAGATTTTATATTATTCTATATAAAGGGACTAAATAAATATATATTTAAATATTATTATCTCTGCTTTACAGTACTTAAGCTATTTATTTTAATTTTTTTAAAGTTATATTATATCGTTTAGAGTATGTCTTTTATATTAAAATATAACTTTAGATTTAGATTTTTTTATTTTTTACTATTTAAAAATATCTTCTTTCGTAATTTATTAGTATAAAAAATTAATAATTAGTAATATTTTATAAAATATTTTTAGGCGATTTTATAAAAGATTATATTATTAAATATAATATTTAGTTTTTACTTAACTGGGTTCTTTTATATTTATATAATTTTATTTTTTAAATAATAATACTACTCTTTCTTATAATCTATTATAGTAAATACATATTTAATAAATTACTTAAAATAATAATTCTAAATTATATATATATAAATATAGCTTTTTATTATCTAAAAGCGCTTTAATTACTATAAATACTTAAATACTAGTCTTTTTTTATACTTCTAAACATTTCTTCTACTGCTTCTTAATAGTAACTTAATTGTATAGTACTTAATAATATATTTAAAAAAAATAGTAAAAATAAATAAAAACGTCTCTATATAAAAGAGAATATAAGTTAACTCCTTTATAAGTTAACTAATTCTTACTCTTAACTATTATACTGTACGTTAATTATAAACACTTATAAGAATAAAACTCTTTAGCTAGCCTAATATTAGTCCTATAACTTCTAAACTTTTTACTTAACTACGTAGCGCTTAAACTAATTTATATAAATAAGTCGGTTTATATAGTAATATTTACCCTATTTAATAGTTTTACTCCTTTTTTATTAATTATAGATAGTAAAAGTATCATTACCTATATTATATATTTTAAATAATTATTACTACTTATACGGCTACGCTATATTTATAGTTAGTATATAACTTAATACCTATTATAAAAAATACGGCCGAGCCTAATATAAGTAATAAGTATAAGTTATTACTTCATCTTTTTTTTCTTAGAGTTACTAGACTCGGTATTAATTATAGTATTTAGAATAATTAGCTAAATATTTAATTAATTATCTAGTATTACTTCTTCATTAGCTAAGCTATAATTTTTAACTTATTAGGATAATTCTAAGTATAAAGAGGCTAGTTTTAAATTTTAAATTTTAAATTCGGGTTATTCGAAAACTTTAAAATTTAAATTAGTAAAAAGTATATTAATAATAAAATAGATTATTAAAAAGTACTTAAAAAGTTATAAATTATAAATATTCTAAATAATTTTATAAATTATTTATTAATAGTCTCCCTATTCTGTCTTCGAAATATTAAATTTAGTAAATAAATAATAGTAAAATATAAAATCTTTATTATTAATAATAGTATAATATTTTTAAACTCTTATATACTTATTACTATAAGAGATTAAAAAGCCGTTAATTTTTTAATAAAACTTATTTTCTTAATTTATAAGCCGGAAAAGCTTTATTAAACTATATAATATAATAGTTTAGCTATAAGTATTTTACTAATTAGTAATATTAAGTACTAATACTTAATATTTTATTTTACTAGTAAGAAATAGAAGATATATATTATATATAACCGTAATATAAAAGTAGTTTTTAAAATTAGTATTAATAAAAAACTATAGTTTTTATAGCTACTTTTAATTAAATACTTCCTTTTTAAATCTAAAACTAAAGTTAGGCTACAGATAAAGTCTATAAAAAAAATAATATTCATTTAGTCTACGTTAGTAGTCTTTTTAAAAATTTTTAAAAATTTTATTTTATTATCTGCTAGTATCTTAGCTAAAAGGATAATAAGTAATATAATATTATAAACTACTTTAGTCTTATTTTTACTTTTAAGTTTCTTATAAGTTTTCTTAAATATTTTATTATTTAAATAATATATATATTTAGGTAGTAATTATAGCGCGTTTAGAAGCCTTTAGTATAGCTTTTTATATTTAGTAGTAATACTTTTTTTATAATTATATATAAAACTATTTTATTTCTAAAAGTAACTTTTATACTATAAATATTTATATAAAACACTTTTCTTTTTTATAGTTTTTAATTATTTATTATTAGTATTAGGACTATTTCTGTAAAACTAGTATTTAAGCGCTTATAATAAAAAAAAACTAATATTTTTTTTTATAATCGTATAATAAACATTTTAAAAATAATTTATTATTTTTTTTTCGGCTAAGTTCTGTTCTCTTTTTAGTACTTAACCTAAGTCTTACTAATTATTTTTTACTTAACTAGTTTACTAACTAAAATTATAAAAATTTATATTTATTTTAAAATAGATTAAGATAAAGCTTAGAAAGGTAGAAATTTTTTTTTTAAAAATTACTTTAGCGTCTTTACCTATTAAGTAGAATTAGGTATTTTTTAAATAAAATTAGTATTTTAGAAATATAAGCTTCTATATTTTTATATAATAAGGGTAAAAGGTAGTTAAATAGGCCAGAACTAAAAAAAGACTTTTTAAAATTTTTTTAAAGAGTATATATCTTCTAGCTTATTAGTTTTAGTATTATAGTCTTCTTTTAAGTTTTTTTTTAAAAAGCTTATATTAGGGGAGAGAAAGTCTTTTAAACTAGTTTACGGAGTTTATATTTTTTAATTTATTAATTTTAATTTTAGAACTTTTTTATAAACGCTTCTATTTAGTACGGGTAGGCTAAAAAGTAAATATAATTATATACTACTTTAAGTGTACTATATAAACTTTTTAATAAAAGTTTTCTTTTAAAGTCTAATTATAGGTTAGTACCTATTATTTTTAGTAGGAGTTGAATTAGATTATAAAGCTATTAGTATTTAAAAAAAAGCGTAATATATAGTATAGTGCTAGATATATAATAATAAAATTAAAATATAAATATAGGAATATTAGCGTAAAGTTAAATAAAAAAAGTAGTTAGTTAGTAAAGAGGTTTAGTACTCTAAGCTTAGTACTAGTAAAGGCTAAATAGTAGTTTAAAATAAACTAAAAGAGTACTAACTAAACTATACTACCCGTATATAGTAGGTATATAAATAGTATAATTATATACTTTTTAGTTTATATATTTTAATTAGTTATATAAATAAGTAGAGTAAAAATTACTTTATTTAGCTTTATTTTACTAGCCGGGAACATAAGATATATTATATTTATAAAGTTATAAATAAACGTTAGCTCGCCTATAGAGTACTAGAGGTCTTTATCTCTTATAAATATATTTTAAATAAATATATTTTAGTTAGGCCTTTTATACGTCACGGTTAATATTAACATTTATTTTATTTAATATAATACTTTTAATCTATAGTTAGATAATAGTATTTTATTATTATAGGTAAATATTAAACTAGTAAAAACTAGTTTAGTTTAGTTTAATTTTTACCCTATAGGTACTAGACTAGCTAATAGGCTAACTAATCTAATCTTTTAGAATAGTAATAAATTCTATTAACTTATAGCTATATATAGGGCTATACTACTTTTTTAGTTATACTTCCTCTATAGCTAAAAATTACTTAAACTACTAATTATAAGCACTAAAACCTCTAGTATTATTATATAATTATAATATACACGACTATAGTGTATATAATAATTATAATAGCTATATAAAATACTAATATAAATAAAAGTAGTAATTTAAAAATTTAATTAGTACTAAATAAAATACTACTATAGGCGGACTTACGCTAGTTATTTAATATTAGTATATTAGTACTAATAGTAAAGAAAATTTATAACTAATTTTATAAGTAATATAAATAGCTAATATATTAAAATATAAAAGCTAGTAAGTATTAATTAGTATTACATTTTTATATTTATTGCGTAGGCAGTACTATTACAGGGGGGTAACATTGGGAAAAGCGTAATCCAAAAAGTTACTCTTTTAAAAATTAATATAAAATTAATTAATATGCCTAAAAATACGTGAATTATACCGTTTTAAAGAGAAAGTTAAGGAGATTATTATAAGGATTTTAGTTACTGCTTAAGTAATATACGTAATAAACTAAAATTACCTAAATATAAAAAATATTTTAGTCCCTTTTTTAGATTCTTATAACTTTTTAGTTAGTAAATATATTTAACTAATATTTTAACTATACGATTCTAGGACTAGCGTAGGTTATATAACTAGATTTTTAAAGTGTATTAGTAATCTAATAATAAAATTATATTAATTATAAAAATAGTGCTAAGGCTTATATAATTACTAATTACGTAATATATTACTAATATTATAGTATATAATAATATCTTTTAACTTTTATAAACGTAAACTCCTATTTTCTTAAAATAGCGCCAAACCTCTAAAAACTTAAATATAAAGTTAATTTACTTTTAAAAGTAAATAATTCTCTTTTTTTAATTACTACTACTTTAGAAAAGTCCCCTTCTACTATTTATAATATTATAAGGCGTATTAAAGATAAAAATAATAAAAATAATAATAATATAAAAAAGGTTTATACAGGGGGTATAAAAAAGTTAACTAAAAAAAATAAAAGAGTTATTAATAGAGACTTAACTAGAAGTCCTAAAAAGGATAATAAAAGTTTATTATTAGATAATAATCTAGACGTTATAAAAAGGTAATTATAAAGAGATTTAAAAAAGGAGGGTTTTACAATTAATATAAATAAAAAAAACTAATAATTAATAAAGAAAATGCTAAAAAAAGAATAAAATACGCTAAAGAACAATTAAAAAATATTAAAAATATAAAACTAGAAAAAATAATATTTTCTAATAAGTTAGTAATATAAAGGGGTAGGGATAGAAAGAAGTATTATAGAAAAAGGGGTAATAATAGAGTTAAAAGAGAACCGGCTGTTAGCTAATTACAAAGTAAGTTATTTTAACTTTTTAAAATATTAAAATATATAACTATTTATCTATTTTTAGGCTATAGTTTTAGTTTTTTAATATTAATTATATTAATTATTTTATAGGCTACGATCTTACCCTATATATTTAGGGTACAATTTAGGTAGGAGGTAGAAGTAATTTAGTATTTATTAAAATACCTAATTCTTTTACTTTTTATGCTAGTAAGGACTATATAAATAAAGTCCTTATATTTAAAGTTAAACTAGTTATGAAAAGGGGTAAGTTTTATAAAGTTTTTTTACCATTTTATTTATTAATATAATATATATATATATATTATATTATAATTATAATCTTTATATTAATATTAATTTAGGCTATAAATTTTAACAAGACAACGTCCCTATTTATAAAATAATAGAGGTTTTAAACTAGTTTAAAAATAATAAAATTACTCTATTTCCTTACCTAGCCTATAATCCTAATTTAGCCCCTATATAAAATATATAGGGTATATTAAAATTAGGACTAATTAAAAATAAAAAGGCTAATTTAGGGGTAGGATCTAGTTTATAAAGTATAGAGGCCTTTAAAAGAGCTACTAATAAGGAGTAGTTTAAAATACCTTAAAAAGTTATTAATAATTATATTTTATTACTTCCTAACCGTTATAAGGTAGTTATAGAAGCTAGAGACTACTATACTAAGTACTAGTAATTTATTATTACTAGTTTATTATTAGAAATTTAAAAAAGTGACTTTTATATATAATTATATAAATAATATATAAATATATAAAAATATTTTATATACTTATATATTATAAGTACTATTATGATATATATAAAAATAAGCAAATTTTACACCTTAAATAAAAAGTTATTATAGTCTAAATTATAACTCTAAAAATTTTCTATATTTACTAATTATTTTTTACTCCTAAACCCTTCAGTAAGCAGCTTCTAAGTAGGTAAATAGAGTAAGCTAGTTTTTCCCTTTAAAATTATATCTTTTTTATACCTTTAGGCCTTATATCTAAAAAGTTATATTATTTTAAAAAAGGTAATTTTTTGGACTATGCTTTTCCTAATGTTACCCCCCTGTATTATACTATTAGTTTTTCTTTATTTAATAACTAGTAAGTAATAATCTATTATTACAGATAAAAGACAGTAAGTTAAAAAAAATAATATTTAAAATATTTAACTAGTTTTTACGCTAGTAGCTAAAGGACTTAAGCTAAATTAAGTAATAGTAGTTATAGGCGCTTAAAAAAACTAATAGCTCTAATTAGGATAAAATTCCCTATATTCTATAGACTATTAGTAATTTAATAAAAAGTAGTTTTTTTTAGTATTTAAGGCCTTACTAAGTTACTATTAAGCTAGGCGCTATAGCGTAGATATACTGATACTATTACTTATATAAAACCCCCTATAATTATAAACTAAATAGGTAAGCTATAGGGCTTAGGTATATAGCGTATAATACTAAAATAAGATTAACTTTTTTTAAATTTTGCTATAGATTAAGAGTGTACGCTTATTTAAACAAAATTAACTATTAATATTTTATTTATATTTTACCTATAATCTCTAATTCCTTTATTATAAAGGCCTTAAATATAAACTATAAATAAGTCTAGTAATATTATATTTATAATAACTAAAAAAGGCTATACTTTTAGATTTTACTCTAGTCTACTATTTTAATAAGTATTACTTAATTATATACGATCTTGCTATAAACGTATTAATAGATTATATTTACTTAAAATAATATATATAGCTATCTTGTATTACTCTATAATTAAACTAATTTTTTAAAAAATAATTTAAAGTTATAAAATTAATTAGGATCTTAACCGATTATAGCGCCTAACTTTAAAAAGAAAAAAAAACTTATAACTATTATGTAATTTTTTTAGAAACTAATCTAGTCTATTTCGTATCTAGGTAAGTGCCTTAAGTAGTTTAGTATAATTAATAAAAAAGTTTATATATACTAATAAAATAACTTTATTTATATTTTTAAGATAAAAGAAATTACTATATAGACTAGCGTTTTTAATATAACTAATTAAAAATATTTTTATAACAGCTTCCGTATATTTATAAACAAAGTTAATATATAAAGTACTAATATTATTTTTAATAAACTTTAGTACTAATTTATAGTATAGCTTAAGTATATACTTACTTTTAAACGCTTTTACGGCTACTAAATATAGAGTTAAGTAATAACTTATAAGACTATAAATTTTATTCTTATTTTATTTAATTTAATTTAATAGGCTAACTATAATTCTACGCTTCTAAAAATTATAATAACTAACTAACTAAGTAATCTAATATATAATTTTACTATTATAGGCCTATTAATAGGTAAATATATTACTAGTAAAATAATGTTTAATAGTAATTTTAATATTAGAGTAGGTAGTATTATAGAGTAGATACTATACTTAAAACTAGTTTTTACTAAGCTTTATACGAGGTCCTATTATTATTATTAATAAATAAAAACTAAATAACTTAATTTAGCTAATCTAGTTTCGCGAATACGTCTAATTTTGTAATATTTTTATTTTAAATTTTATAATTTTTACTAAACAGTTATAACGCTTTTATTAATATATTATTACTAAAATTATTTTTATTAAACTTTTTAAATAGTTGCTTTAATATATCTAGCCTCTTTTAAGTTCTTAAACTAGACAACTTATTAATATTTTATATAGTTAGTTTTTTATTAAACTTAACTACTTTTTAATATAAAGGGTAAGAGGTAGGCGTAACTATATAAGAATACTAAGAGTATTAAATATTTATAAGCTAGTTCTAAACTATTAACTTACTTACTCTAGGGTTAAGGGCTAGAATTTAAAAGTATCTATTAGAAATTTAATAAAGAGACTTAGTTTAAGCTTAGAGGAGTTAATATTTATGTAAATAAAAGAAGGTATTTCTATTTTTAGTAAAATTTTACGTAAAAATCTCTAAAGTAAGACTAAGATATTTATTAATATAGAGCTTATATTATTAGTTTTATAAATATTATTAAAATTAACTAACTATTTTTAGTAATAACTACTCTATTTTTAACTATAAATTAGAGGTAATAAAATTAAATAAGTATATACTAATACTAGAAATTAAAAACTAAGACTTTTTTTTTAGTAATAACCTTAATTATTTAGTAAAAAATATTTTACTTTTTTTAATCTTTTTTTGTCATAATTGTGTAAATAAAATAAAAAGATAAATTATACTATAGGTAAATATTTTCTTTTTACTAGAGTTATAAGCCTTATTTTAATAAAAGGTAGCTATCTAACGATTTTTTATTTTATATATAGAGGAGATACGCGTTTATATAATTAGTACTTATATATAACTAACCTTATTATTAATATTTAGCTTAGTAAGCGTATTATATATACTTATAATTTTCTTAATTAGCTTTTTAGCTTTTTTAAAATAGTTTTATCTAATCTTAATTTTAATAAGGAAGAGAAATAATTTTTAAAGACCTTTTAAATACTAATTAGATTATTTTATATAATTAATTTTTTATTATATAATTTTTTATTTTTCTTTTAGATATACTATTTATATAATAGTCTAGAATAGCTTGTTCTACTATATATGGTTAAGCTTATAATAGAGGTTAGAGAGATAAAAAGTAATTAAAAGCTACTTAAACTTAGGAAGCCTATTTATATAAAAATAACTTTTAAAGTATTTCTTTATTTTATTAAACTTACATTTGCCTTTTAATATCTAGCTGTTATAGTATAATTAATTATAAAAAAAATATATTTTGCTTTTTAAAAAATTACGGCTTAAAAAATTTTATTATAGGGCCTCCTGTGCTTTATAAAAGTAAAAATAATAAATATTATTATAAGTTTATAATATACGTAGATATCTAAAAAATAAAGTTTAAAAGTTTAGACTTTAGTACTATAGAAACTGTTATATTATACGCTTTAACTTAAATATATATTTTTTAATATAAAATATATTACTTTACTTATATATAATTTTAGCTTATAAATAGGTCTATTTTAGAGAGAATTTGGGGGTAGTAGCTATTATAAAAAAATAGTTTTTAATATTTAGCCTTTCTAATTTTAAGGTAACTAGTAGAGTTTTTACTATATTTTTATAATAAAAAAACTCTAGTTTAGTTTCTGTATATTAGTGTAAAAGATAATAAAAAATATTTAATAACTCTTTTCTCGTAAAATAAATCTAGTAAAGTATATTAATAAATTAGTAAATAACAGTAGATTTTTAATTATTAATTAATAAAAAGTCTATAATTAGACTACGTAGAAAGACGTAGTAGTAAAATTTAAATATTTAGTAAATTTATTAATTTTTAAACTTTTTAAAAAAATATAAACTATTTTATTTTTATATACGTAAGCCGAGCGTTCTATAGTAATTATAAAGACTAATATAAAATATTTAATACTATACTTTAGCGTATTTATATTTAAAAAATTAACAATATTTTAATAAAAACTAGTATAATATAGTATTACTTTAAAAAACTTATTATACTTATTTATTTTTTATTAGGAATAGGTTACGCGATTAAATAAGAATTTTAAAATATAATTATTTATAGTATAAAATGGCGGCGGTATAAAGCTTTTTAGTAAAATATAAAAGGCTACTTTTAGCTAGCTTATATTTATATAAGTAGTTTTATGGGGAGGTACGCCGTATAAAAGATCTAAATAACTAAAAAATAAAAAAATCTCTATAATAAGTAAAATAGCTACGGCCTCTTTACCGTAAAAGAAATTTAATTAAAAACTAAGTTTAGAAGTAAGAATATTTATTTCTAAAATAATAGAGTTAAAAGAAGTAGTTTCCTTTTAATTTTTAATAGTAATAGATACTAAAGGCTAATATATACTTTAGATAGTAAAAAGCTAGGTTTTTTTAATAGAGTTAGTACTAGAAAAAAGTAATAAAAGATAATATATCTTTTTTTAAAATATTTAAGATTATATTAACTAAAGACCTATACTTCCTAGCTTAGATAAATAAGTTACTTTAAGAGCTAATATTTATAATAGTTTATTTATATACGTCTACGCTAGCTTATTTCTAGCTAATATATTAAGTAAACTACTTATAACTTTCTTTTAGTAAACTTACGTATATCCCTTTTTAAATAATTAAAAATAATTAAAATATTTTTAGAGTCCTCTTTATAGAGTTATTTATAAAACTAAATAATCTACTTCTATTTAGTTCTAATTTTAAAAATTCTATAAATATCCTTTATTATTTTATCTTTATTTATTACCCGAAATATTTTAGTATTTAAAAGTCTTAATACTATATTATTAATTTTTTCTCTTTTTATATAAGTCGGTTAATACATAATAATATATCTATTTTAATAATTTATTTATTTTATTACGTTTTTTAATTTAGTTAATATAACTATAAATATTAATTATAATATTAAAGTACTAAGTATCTTAATAATTAAAAAAGCTAAGAGGCTTTAATAGTTATTATTTTTTATAATTTACTAATAGCTCTTAAACTATCGTATTTAGATAAAATAATACAAGATTACGGATAGTATTATTAAATAGTTTTAATAAATTTAGGCCGCGCTTTCTTTTATTTAAGGGCTTAAAATCTACTATAATATTAAATAACTACGGAGCTTCGCGGAAAGGTTTTATTAAAAAATTAATTTATAAAAAAAATAAGTTTTACGCCTAAATATAGCGTATAGATTTTTTACCTTATAAATAGTAATTATATTAAATAATTTTTCTTTTAATTTACTGTATAAATAAAATATTATATAGTTAAATAAAGCTAGAATACTATTTACTCTATTACTAAAAGTAAAAATTATACTAAATATATTATACAGAATTTTATAAATCCTTACTAAGTTTAATTAGTATAACAGTAGTATAAATACACTACTCTTATACTAATTAAACTTAGTAAATAATTTTTATTTTACGTCCTTATATATCGCGCTATTAGCTATATTAAAAAAAACTTAAACTACTATAACTATATTCTCTATATCTAAAAATATTAATAGTATTTTATATAAATAAAGTTTTAGTATACTACCGCCCGACGTAATTTTATATTATATTAGTTTTAGTTTTTATTTCTACTTCCTTACTTATAGTTTATAAGAATAAAAAAAATAATTTTATTAACTGCTATACTTTCCGGTAGTTACCTCTAGTAATCTTTTAATTAAAATAATTATATTTAAATATATTTTAGATAAACTACTATATTATTTTTTTATTATCGGCTATTTAATCTTACTAATAAGGTAGAATAAAAAAAAATTTAATTAGATTATTAGAGTATTTTATACATATTCTTTATACGTTTAAGTAAATATAATTTACTAACTTTTTATTAGATAAGTGTATTATAGACTAGTTACAGATATAAAATAATAGTTAGGCCCTACTATAGCTATATAATTCTTATAGCTTAGATATGTTTAAGTATATTAGTATAGAGAACTTTTTATTAATTAACTTAAACTATAAATATATATACAAAGCTATTGCGTAATACTAGATTATATAAAATAGTTTACTAATCTAACTTTTTTTTTATAGTTTATAGATTTATTTATCTTTTACTTTGCTTATTTATTAATTTAGGCTATATTTAAGAAAGTACGCTAATTAGACGTATAGGACTACAACCTAATAAAAGTATTAAATAACTTTAATATAAAGATATCTAATATTACTCTTTAAAAACTTTTAGTAAAACTTTTTTATTATACTAAAATTATAATACTAAGTAAAGTCTACTAAGTAAAGGCGCGAAATTTTTAGATTATCTTTTATTTTTAACTAAAATTAGTTTTATCTACTAATTCTTATACAAATATATTTATATTTATTTAAAATATTTATTTATTTTTAAACTAACTAATATATTTATCACTAACGTCACTTAAATATAGCGCGTTTATTAGTAATATAAATATATTTTTTAATAAATTAATTTTTTATAAAGTACTAAAGCTACTATAGCTTTTAGTACTTAAACTTAACTTATTATTCTATAATCGCTAAAAAAAGCTAAGTGTAGAGAAAAGAAAACTACTAAAGTCTTTTATACTTATTTATAAATTATTTAGGATTAGAGTGTAAGCGTTACTGTGTTCAGTAGGGCACCATAACCCTCGCTAAAAGGAAGGAGTATAACTTTTAAGGGTTTAAAATTCATACTACTTATACATAGCCTCGTTATATATAAGCTGTTTAGTATTTATTAAGTTCTCGTTATTACGTTGTGCCGCGGCTTTATAAAACTTGCAAAGTACGTTAATTAATAAATTATTTAGAGTACTAGACTATAATTATACTACTTTTTAGTTTAATTTTAAGTACGACTAAATATAGTAGAAACGTATTTAAAAAAAAACTACTACTATTAGTATAAAGGTATATACAACGCTTAAAAGTATAGTTTAAGTTTAGTTTATTATACTTATTATTATTATTACTTTTAATTTAGTTATCTATTTATTATTTCTATATACCTTTAATCTATACGGCTTAATTAGAAATAGTTTTACCTACTTAAGTATAAATAAAAGACGCAGCTATACTCCTACTTAAATTCTAAAATTATATTTAATTCTAATAGTAGGATATTAAGCTATTTATAATATTTTATATAATATATATTTTTAAAAAGAATACGCAGTACTCTATAGTTAAAAGTATTAATTAATTATAATAGTATTACTAGATTAGTATAACTATTATTAAAATTTTTTAATTTTCTTTTATATACCTAATTTAACTATTATAACTTCCTACTAGCAGAGTCCTATTTTATATATATATTTATAGTTACTTAGTAGTATAGCGAGTAAAAATATTTTATATAAACTCTAGTTAATTAATATAGTATTAGTAGAGTATAAATAAAAAGTTTATAAATATGTAAACTCTACTAAAAGGCTGTTTTATATAAAGGAACTATATATAAGGTAAAAGAGCGTAGCCCCTAGAGTATAATAAAACTTTTTAGTTAATTATTTATTTTACTATAAATATTATTATGAAAATATCCAGATACTTTTACGCATTTACAGCACTTTAGCAGGTAAATAAATAAAAATAGTAAGAATATTATTAACTGTTAAATATAAGCTATATAAATATATTAAATTTTTTATAAATATAATCTTCTTATAACTAATTAAGCCTATTCTATTACTAAATAGACCCAGTATTTATTAGTATAATATTATAGTTATAATACTAACTATTTATAAAAAAAATACTAAGTCTTTTATAAATATAGTTTAGAGCTGTCTTATTACTAGTATTAAAGAGATTATTATTATTACTATTAAGTAATATAGGGAAATAATATTTAATATTATAAAATTCTTTAGTTTAGTTATTAAAGTTTTATTTATTTTATATTTAAATAAATGCTGCTAAGTTTGCTAAGCTATATATAAGATTAGAACTTATATTACTATTTAAATTAATAATAATATAGTATAGCCGCCTATACTTTTAACATATATACTTATTCTTTTTAAGTTTTTTAATATTAGCGTAGTTAGGATACGCTAGTAAGTTTAGCTATATATTTACTTTTTTAGTAGTAGCTTATAGAATTTTCTACAAAAGTATATATAGGAATATCTTAAAACCTATTATATTAAATAATAAAATTTTAAACTTACAGTAATATTATATATTAATAAAAAAAATTTTATTTATTAAATTATACTACCGTATTGTAGATAAAAATTCTTAAAATTAATAAGTTTAGTATAGGCTACTATAATAAAATATAGCGCGAGAAAATTCTTAACTTTAATAATAATAATTTTATTACTCGCCGGTTTGTATTTTATAAATAAATAATAGTAATTTAATCTATAGAGGAAGCGGTTATATAAAAATATTAAAAAAAATTTAATATTTTTATATTAATATTTACGCTAGGCACGAAGCCACTAGTATAATAATTTTATAAATATAATTTATAAAAGATATATATAAAGGTATATAGTTTAAGTGTTATAGTATACCTAGTAATATAAATAATTTATAAGTAATAGTTTTAGGCTACTAATACACTCTATTTAGCTATCTTACAGGGGGGGGATATTAGGAAAGGGTTAATCTGAAAAGGTACCGTTTTTAAAGTTATATAACTTGTTAATTAGTAAGCCTAAAAATACGTAAAAAATACTGTTTTAAAGAGAAAAACTAGTATATTCTATTTATCTACTTAGGGGCTGCTTACTAAGAGGTTTAGGGGTAAAAAAAAATTAGTAAATATAGAAAATTTTTAGAGTTATATTTTAGTCTATAATAACTTTTTATTTAACGTATAAAATTTAGTTATTTTTATTTATATTATAATAGTACTTATAATATATAAGTATATAAAATATTTTTATATATTTATATATTATTTATATAATTATATATAAAAGTCACTTTTTCATATTTTTAATAATAAACTAGTAAATAATAAATTACTAGTACTTAGTATAATAGCCTTTAGCTTCTATAACCGCCTTATAACGGTTAGGGAGTAATAAAATATAATTATTAATAGCTTTTTAAGGTATTTTATTCTACTCCTCTGTAGTAGCTTTTTTAAAGGCCTTTATATTATTTAAACTATTTCTTACACCTAAATTAGCCTTTTTATTTTTAATTAGCCCTAATTTTAATAAACTCTATATATTTTCTATAGGGGCTAAATTAGGCCTATAGGCTAGGTAAGGAAATAGTTTAATTTTGTTATTTTTAAACTAAATTAAAACGTCCCTAGGTTTATAAATAGGGACGTTATCTTATTAAAATTACTAACCTAAATTAATATTAATATAAAGTTTATAATTATAATATAATATAATAATATATATATATTATTATATTATTATATTATTAAAAACAGGGGTAAAAAAGGATTATAAAACTTACCCCTTTTTATATAGGGTTTAATTTTAGGTATAAGGACTTTGTTTATATAGTCCTTACTAGTATAAGAAGTAGAAGAATTAGGTATTTTAATAAATACTAAATTACTTCTACCCTTTATCTAAATTGTACCCTAAACTTATAGGGTAAGGTCTCGAGCTATAAAATAATTAATATAAATAATATTAAAAAACTAAAACTATAGTTTAAAAGTAGATAAAAAGTTATATAATTTAATATTTTAAAAAGTTAAAATAACTTAGTTCGTAATTAGCTAACAGCCAATTCTCTTCTAACTCTATTATTACCCTTTTTTTTATAATATTCTCTTTTAGCTTTACCTTTTTGTATTACTGACTTATTAGAAAATATAATCTTTTTTAAATTTATTATCTTTATATTTTTTAATTATTCTTTAGCGTATTTTATTCTTTTTTTAGCGTTTTCTTTATTTATTATTAGTTTTTTTTTACTTATATTAATTATATAACCCTTCTCTTTTAAAACTCTTTATAGTTGTCTAGGGGTAATCTCTAGATTATTTTCTAATAATATTCTTTTATTATCCTTTTTAGGACTTCTAGTTAAGTCTCTATTAATAACTCTTTTATCTTTTTTAGTTAACTTTTTTATACCCCCTATATAAACTTTTTTTATATTATAATTTTTTTTATTTTTATTTTTAATACGTTGTATAGCGTAATATATAGTAGTAGATGACTTTTTTAAAGTAGTAGTAATTAAAGTAGGAAAATTATTTATTTTTAAAAGTAAATTAATATTATATTTAAGTTTTAAGAATTTTGGCTCTATTTTAAAGAAATAGGAGTTTAAGTTTATAAAAGTTAAAAGATATTATAATATACTTTAATATTAGTAATATATCACGTAATTATTAATTTTATAAGGCTTAGCACTATTTTTATAATTAATATAATTTTATTATTATATTACTAATATACTTCAAAAATCTAGTCACGTGACCTATACTAGACCTAAAAGAGTATAGTTAAAATTTTTGTTAAATATATTTACTAACTAAAAAGTTATAGGAATCTAAAAAAGGGGTTAAAAAATTTGTTTTGTTTAGGTAATTTTAATTTATTACAGGTAATAAATATTACGTATCTAAAATTCTAGTATAAATTTCTATTACTTTCTCTTTAAAACGGTATAATTTACGTATTTTTAGGCTTAGTAATTAATTTTATATTAATTTTTAAAAATAGTAACTTTTTGGATTAACCCTTTCCTAATGTCCCCCCCCTGCAATATATTTGCTTTTTACTAATTCTCTCTTTTTATATTTATTATATTAAGCTATAGATTTATATAATAGTATTACGTATTTATAGGCAAGTTTTATACTTATACTATAAATACTAATAGTAAAAATTATAAAGCTGTTTTCCTATTTCTATTAATATCTAAAAATATTTTTTTAATTCCTATAACGTAGATATTTAGATATATATATAGATTTATTAAGTATTACGCTTTACTAATAATTATTAAAGTATATTTATCTTTATAAAAAATATACTTAGGCTTATAGCTAAATTTAGATATTTTAGGGTAATTAAAAATGCTAGTATATATATTCTATTTTAAGGATTAAAAAAATAAATTTTACTAGCGCTAAAAAAACATATAAAAAAAAATATATCTTATTTTAGTATAATTATAGTATAAAAAATACTAGTTATCTATTTTATTAGTCTATAGTATCTATAAGCTTTAAAATTAAATACCTATACCTTAATTAAATAATTATTAGTTAATTATATAATCTTTTACTTAAAAAAATTAATAAATAGTAACTAGGGAAAATACTCTATTTTTTTACTAAATATTTTTTTTATAGTACCCTTCTCGCATACTATATAGTAATCTAAATATAAGCTTTTAAATCTTTAAAAAAGAAATTAGTATATACTATATATATTAACTTAATTAAGTAGTTTTAATATAGTATCATTATTATTACTATATATAATTAAGCAGCTATCTTAATAAATAGAGGAAAGAGTAAAGGAGTAAAGAGGGCTTTTAGTAAAAATATACGGTATAGTAAAATATATTAATATATATAAAAATAAGTAAACCTTTTTTAAAAAACGCTATTAATCGCTTATATTACTTTTATTATAATTATTACTATTTTATTAAAATTTTATAATATCTACTACCCTTAACGTTATAAAACTAAATAGCTTAACTACTTACTCTACTTCTCTAAACAGCCCTAATTTATAAGGCTAGTATATAATTATATTATAAATTATTTAATAATTTATTAATACTCTTAGAATAATTATAGCCGGGAAGGCGTTACTTAAGTTAACTTTAGAGAACTTAACTAAAAATAACCCTAAATTTAAAAAACCTACATTTAAAAAATCTAAAGCCTAAGTATTAAAATTAGTATATAAAAAAGTAAATAAAGTATAAGTAGTTAAAGAGGTATAGATAGATTCGGCTAATATTTTAAATTATAATTAAAATAAGAAAGACTATAAATATAAACTTACTAAGCCTGTAATAAATAGAGAGATAAATAAATTAAAATAAGATATATTTATTTTTTATATTTAAATTAGTAAGTATAGTAACCGGTAGTAGGTTTTATTTTTAATAATAAAACTAGTAGATAAAATAACTAAAAATTTTATTTTATATATTAATATTAAATCTAAATTTCTATAAAATATTTTAAAAATAATCCTTTAGGATATTTATAAGATTTTATTTATAAAGAATATACCTATAGTACTATAGATATAGTTAATATATTATACTAGGCTTATTTATATATAAATTAAACTAATTTTTTTTTTTTATTCTTTTTTAGATCTAGAGTTTTATTAAAATAATATAAGTAATAACTTTAAAAATAATCTACGCTTAAAGTATTTAGATTTTTTAGTAAACTTTATTAATACTATCTATACTTTTTTAGCTAAGTACCTCGCCCTACTTTTTTATAAAAAGAAAATTATATATAGTTTACTCCTAGCCTTATTTAAATTTAAGTTAAAAACTTATACTACTTATTATAATACTAAAAAACTAAAATAGTTTAAATACAACTATAAAGAGGAATATATAAAATTTAATAATTTTAAGTTCTTTTATATTAAAAATTACTATATTAACTTTAATAGAAAAATATTTAAAGAAACTAATATAAAGCGCTGTATTCTAAAGTTTTAGAGTATAAAACGGATTAACTTACTTAAAAAATATTTTTTTTAGTTTTATACGCAGCTAGAGGGGATTAAAAAAAAATAATTAAGCGTAGTTATATATTTTATTTTTTAAGAGGAGTTTAGTATTACTAGTATAATAGAAGAGTATTCTATATTAAAGAAAAAAAGAAGATAGCTAGCTAGTACGTTAAGAGCTAGATTATAGTAAATATAACTTTTTTTTAAAAAATAAAATCTAACTATTCTACGCTACGGGTTTATAAATCTAATAAAAATATAATAGACCTATTTAGTATACTAGACTAAAGTAATAGTTAAGTAAGATACGTTAATATAAATATAAAAAAAATAATAAACTATAAATTACTTATATATACCTTAAGTATACTTAGCTTTAGCCTATACTATAAATTATTTTATAAGTTTTACTTTACGTCTAGTAAAATTATTATTATACTAATAAATTATAGTAGTATTTACTATTATTAATATTAATAATATTAAGTAGAAAAATTCTTTATTTAATAATTTTTAACTTTTTAATAGAAAGAAAGATACTATTTTAGTTTTAACTAAATTTTACTTATACTAACCGTTTAATTATATACCTAACTTTATAGATAGTAAAAATTAAAAAGGTGTTTTTCTATTATAGTAGGTTATTACTTTAATTAGTAATTAATTATTAATATATTTAATTAAGCGGACCTCTTAGTATTAACAAGACTTTAATAGTAAAAGTAATATTAAAATATTTTAAGAGGCTAGTCTATATAGCGAGTCCCTATACTTATTAACTATTATTTTTAGTTTTTAATAAGTAGCTCTTTACTAGGTAATTAGGTACAGACCTAGTAGAAATTAAATTAATTTTTTATATACCTTTAAGATATCTAGTTATTAGAAAGCTATTTTACTTTTTAATAAAATAGATATATATATAAAATAGCGTAGTATAAACTATTGATATTATAATACTCTAGTTTTTATATTTTTAAATAAGCTTAAGTACTATAAAAAAATTTAATTTTTTACTACTAACCGTATTTAGAGTTTTAATAAAATAATTATAAATAAACTATATTTTATAATAAAGTACGGCTTATTAAATAAAAAAGCCTAAAAGAAAATGTAGGAGAGCTTTTTCGAGAAAGTAAATATAGAACAGAAGACTATAGTATATAAGCTAAAAAATCTTAATTATTTAGCGCGTATAGAGTTTAATAGATAAAAGATAAACTTTTTATAATTATAAAAGTATAGGGCTAATAATCTCTCCGGCTTAGATTAAAAATATTATATTAGTAGCTTAAGTATTTATAGTATGTAAAAAGACTTAACTAAATATAACATATTTAGAAAAGGCTATTAATATAAATAATAAATTTTAATTTAACTTTAAGGGAGCTAGTTTATTTGAAAGTAAAAATATATATTACTAGATATAAAAAAATAAGCTTATATATTACTCTACCTAAATTCTATAAACTACTTAAATTAAGACTATTATTTTTATGGCTAGAGTAATTTAAAAATTATTAAAATAAATATTTTAGTTTGCCTCTATAATTACTTTTAAATATTAGTAAAAGAAAACTAGAATAGAAACTAAAATAAACTATAATTTTTAGTAAATTAATATTCTTTATATAGGAATTAGATTAGATATCCTATTCTAATATAATTATATATATATAGGAATTATATTTAGCTAGTAATTTTTTTATATATTTTAATATTTAGTATACTACGCTTAAATAGTATATTAAAAGTATAAATATTTATAGTATACTTATATATAGTTATATATATTTAACGTATTAATGTAATTATATTATATTATTAATTTATACAAAGCTTTTTTTTAAGTATACTTATTAATAAATTAGTAAATAATAAATAGTTACTAGTAAGTCTATATAGTACCTACTAGATCTAAATAAATTAAATTAAATTCTTATAGAGTATAAATTATTTATTATTTATATATATAGTAACCGGGCTATAGATTATATATATTAATTTATTTTAGTATATATAAAATATCTACTCCCGGCGCCTAAAAAAAGATTTTTAAAAATTTTTTTTTAAAGTCTTACGCGTTTTCTTTATTTCTATATCTATTATTTTATTTTAATATTTTTCTATTTACTGTCTAGACTCCCGTTACTAAGCCTATAATAGTTTTAGCTAATATAATAGCTGTAGAGGAAAAATAAGCTAGAAATTACTAGATTCTAAAATTAAAAAGTAGGGACTAGTTTTATAAAAAAAAGCACTAAAAAGCTATATAATATATACGTAAAGGAGAAATAAATACTCTATTCTAAAGAGTTTTATAAGCTAGTAATGTAAGCTCTAAAATATTTTACTATAATACACCCCCTAATTAAGCTAATAAAAATAGTTTAACAATTTAAGTAGTTTAAAATTAATTTTTTTAAGCTTATAGTAGCCGTAGAATTAATTTTAAAAAGAGCTTTTTTTAGCGAGTAGTATTACTAAGTAATAAAGTTTTAAAATAAAAGACTAATTACGGTAAGCGCGCTAATATTAGTTATATAAAAAGTATTTATATAATTTTTTTACTAACTTTTTTAAAATAATTTTTACTCTTTTTATACTTCTAACTATTACTTTTACGCTTTTTTATACTGTCTATACTGTTTTTATACTCTTCTATCTAATTTTATTTTTTTGAACAGCTTTTTAAGCTCCCTAATTATTATAAGTATTATAAGTTAATTATTTATATTACTACTACTCTAACTATAGTAAGCTATAATACTTTTTTAATCTTCTACTTTTTAAAGTTTATTTAGATTTCTAAGCTTTAATTCTATTGCTTAAAAACTCTATTAATTTTTATTTAATAGTTTTCCGATCCCTTTTATATTACTATAGTTTAAAACCTAAATATAGTTAAGAGTAAATAGTATTTTAAATATTATAAACTTACTAAAATTAGTAAAAAGCTAATAAAGTCTAGTCTTTTAACTATTAATAAATTACTTAATATTATTTTTTAACCTATAATTACGCTTCGTAAGAAGAAGCAGTTAAAAAGGAAAAAATATAAAAAATATAAAAAGCTTTAATAATAGATAGCTTAAAAAAGTTAAGACGCTATTTAGTTTTAGATAAAAATTATTATAACTTAAATAGATACTTCTATACCGTAATATTTAAAAAATTACTTATTTTTTTTATAGAATAATACGCAGCTACTATAGGTTTTAGAAAATTATTTTATATTTTTAATAAATAAAAATCCGTCTACTATTTCTAATTAAAAAGTTTTATAAATTTTTTAATTTTTAAAAAATATTATCTGCGTATTATTATAAACTTAATAAGATTTACCTAAAACTATACTTTAAATAGGTCTAAGTACTTTAATAGTCTTAATTATTATTTATAACTTATTCTTTAAAGCTCTAAAAAATCTTTTTAGTAATTATAGTAATTTTTTTAGTTTTATTCTTATATTACGCTCTATAACTACTATTTATTAATTATTTTATAAATAGATAGATATCGGACAAAAAGCTTAATACTAATAAAAAATTTAAAAGGCTCTTAAAATTATTAAATTTACTTAGCCTATTTTTTTAGTCTAGTTTTTTTAGGCGTAAGATACTATTAGCGCCTTTTTTAATTTAGCTCTTTTAAGCTTTACTAAATTAGATTTAAAAAATAGGCCGCGCCCTATAGTAGAGAGTAAATCTAAAAATAAATCTAAAAAAAATAAACATAATAAGTTACCTATTTTATAGGCTCTATTACGCTATAGTAATAAAAATAATATTAATAAATAATATTTTCAGCTTTTTAGTCTATAGTTTTTTAGAGCTTTATTTATTCTTTTATATTAAAATTAAAAAAATTTTAAAACTATTAGACAGCGTCTATATAGTTTAATATTACTAATAGTTTATAGAATTAAAGCGCTTTATATTTTACTTTTATTATTTAGATAGTACTCTATCTAGTAAGAGTAATAAAAATTATTATAATACTAAAATATAAGACTCCTATTCCTAGGCGTATAAAAGTAGATATAGCTATAAATTAATATATATACTAATATTTTAATCTAAATAATTTAGAAAAATTATATATTTACTATTATAATTTTAGTTATATTTAAGAGATTACTAAGTACTTTTTATTTTATTATAAGCCGCTCTATAGTAAAAAGGCAAAAGAGCTTACTTATAAATAGGTATAATTTTTTAATTTACTTTTTTTAATTTTTGCTAACGTAGACTTTATAAATAATAAAACTTAATAAATTATAAACTACTATTAAGTAGATAATTAAATTAAATAAAACTTAAATAGTAACATTATAAATAATATTTTTAATAAAATTACTTCGCGCCGCGCTTAAGCTATTTAAAAATTTAATAAGCTAGTTAAGTTATTAATCTATTAAGCTTCTCTATTAGGTTATTATATAATTTATTATTTTATTATTTTTTTTACTCTTTTATTATAGAGTTTTTCTAAGCGGTATAGTTTTAAATTATTTATTATAAATAGCAGCTAATAAACTATTTAATATTTAATTTAAAGCGCTTTACGCTTTATTATTATATAATTTCTTAAAATTCTACTTTAGTAATTTTTTCTTTTATATCCTTAAGATTTAGTTACTTTTTAAATCTTTAGAATTACAAAGCTGTAAAAGCTTTTATTAACCTATTAGCTAGTATATTACTTATCTAAAAATATTTAATTTTAAAACTTTTTTTTAAATACTTTTAGTATAGCTATATATTCTATATATCTATATAGCGTAAGCGGGTAGTTATATATTTATTTTTACTTATAACTAGCCTAATTATTTATTAGTTATTATAAAATATACGCTATATAGCTTTAAAATTTAAAGTAAGTTCTTGAAAGAAACGCTTTAGAGCTATTATTTCTTTACTTATATACTTAAGCGCGAGGAGCTTTACTTTAATAGTTAATATTATAATAGTAGCCTATTTTATAGTTTTTTAAATAATTATACCCCTAAATAATATAATAATATAGTTATATAAAGATTATTTACTTTTTAGATTATCTATAAATAAAGTATTTAAATAAATTATAAGTTTTAGGCCCTTATATACCCTATATTAGATTACTTAAAAGCGTAATTTATAAAAAAATATAATTACGCGTTTTATCGCAGTAAAATACTCTTTACTTAAATTAATTAAAAAATAAAAAAGTTTTAAAATAGTAAATACTATATCCGGTTGTATTATAATAATAGTATAAAATATAGATCTAATACGCTTTTAATACGCCTTAATTTTAGCTTTTATTACTTCTCTTTTATTCTTAAACAGCTCTTCTAATAGTAAAAGTATTAATAAAAAAAGTGCTAAATTAGCTACTTTATATTTTTTTATTATTTTTTTAATATATAAATTATAGATTAGCGTAATTATTTAATATTATTAATTCCTAATTACCTATATTTTAAAATACTATTTTATAACTTTATGTATCTCTATTTTATATATTCCTAAAAGCTTATTATATAGTTTAAAAATTTTCTGCTAATAAATCTTATAGTATAAAAATAGAATATTATTTATATAAAAAAGTATAAAGATTTTATAATCTATATTAAAAAATAAATAAAACTTTTTTTTTTAAATAGATAATGCTAAACTTAGCTAGAGTATTTAAAAAATTTTTATATTATAGTATAAGTAAGTCCTATAGCCTATATAGAGCTTAATTAAGCTTTATATAACTACTTTTTTACTTATAGCTATTAGGTAGTTTATACTATACTAGGTTTAAGGGGTGAATTAGTATATTAAAGAATACGCTAATTATATTAAGCTATAAAATTTTTAGATTAAACTTTACTATAATTATTATAGTTATATAAAAAGAGCGTATTATAAGTATTATAGTATATATTAATAAAAGCATATCTTTTAACTAGAGGTTACTTTTAATAATTAGGCGAGCTTTATACTTTATAAAATAACTATTCTAATTAAACTTATAAGTAAAAACCCACTTAAGTAGAAGTAAATATTTAGTATTATTAGAATATATAACTACCTACTAAATTTACTTTTTAAAAAGTATAGTTTATTCTTTATATATAGTCTAGTAAAAGAGTAGGCTAAGTAAATATAAAGAGATTACTTTTTATATTACTAACTCTTTTAGAAGCTCGTTGCGGTATATATAAATTTTATTTTAAAATATTTTTTTTTTAAAACTCTATCTTATATAGCAGTTTAAACTATAATATTAATAATTATAAACTCTCTACGCTCTTCCTATATAAAATTTATACTAAAAATAAATATATTTATAAAATTATACTAAAAAGAGCTATTTATACTATTTAGTAAAGTACTTATAAGTTTTATATTATATAATAGCTCGCTCTCTAGGTTAAGGCTTAATAATATATAAATACTAAGGGGGTTTTTATCCCTACCCTTTAGTTTATTAAAATTTTTAAAATCTAATTTATATTACTTTTAACTCTATTAAGTAGCTAGGCTATAATTGCTTATAGATTCCTATATTTTATAAGTAGAAATTTTTACTATTTTATTTAATAAAAGAAGCTCTAAATTACTAATTTAAGTAATAGTATTAAATAAGCTTTTACTTACTATTTAAAGATTTTATAGACTTTTTACTTTAGACTATTTTACTCTTTTACTAAAATATATTTTATAAAAAATACTAAAGTATTTATTTTTTTTAAAATCTATACCCCTAAATTTTTTAGGCTCTAAAGTAGACTAAAAAAAGATTAGACTAATATTTATATTATATAATATACAGATTTATAGCTATTAGTTAGTTATACTAATAGCTTACGTATATACCGCTTATATAAAACTTTACTTACTTAACTAGTTAAGAAAATAAAATAAAACCTACGCTAAAGTACCCTTAAGCTACTATTTAAATTATATAATATTTCTACTAATTTTTAACTTACTAAAGTTATAGGCTTATATATTAAGAATCTTATTAAATACTTTACTTATATTTACAACCTTAATAGTATATAAAATATTTATAAACTTTATAGCCTCTTCTTATAGAATAGGCTAATCTTTTTTTTTTTTTATAAAAAAGAGTTTTATTAAACGTAATATTACGCGTTATAATAACCTAATTAAGTAATAGTATATATATTTTATAGATATTAAAAGCTACGTAACTAACTAAATATCTAATATAGGCTTATAAATTTATTTTAAATCTACGCCTATTACGCCTAACTATATAATCTCTATTTAATAAATATATATAATAACTATAGGTATATACTATATAATTTTTTATAAAACGGATATACTAGACTCTAATAAATAGGTTAGTCCTCTAATAAGGATAGGCGGAGCTTTATTAGAATAAGGCTAAAAAATTAATAATTAAATACTAGTGTTAGTAACTAAGCGCTTAACTATAGAGCCTTACCTTAATAAAGCTTTACTTATTTTTATTAGAGAACTAATTTACCTATTAGAATCTAGTATATCCGTTTTGTAAAAAATTATATAGTATATTATTTTAATCTAGATATAGATTTACTGTTTAGTACTTTATAAGTTTAAGTTTATAGTAATAGAAATACTATCTAAACTAGCTATAAAGAACTTTATTTAGAGATTATATACTTTTAGAACTTATTAGACTAATATTATAAAATACTATAGTTACTTTTATAATTTTTAACTAAAACTTCTTTAGTAAGTTCGTACTAAGTCTTATAGTAATAGTTTTATTAATAATTTTTTAGTTAGCGCGTTTAGCGCCGCCGTTTAGCTTATACGTATAGAAAGGTTATATTTTAATATTTATACTAAGCTCTTCTACTTATTCTTTAAAGTATAATCTTTTATACTATAAACGGGTAGTAATATTATTATTTTAAAAAATTTATATAATTTTAAGTTTATACTAAGTATATACCTATATAGTAAAATTTAAAAATACTTTTATAAACTCTAAAAGTAACTTCGCCTATAGGCTTTATATATAAACCTTTCTACTATAATTATTTTTAACTAATAATATCTACTATTCTCTAAGCCTTTTTTTAGGTATATTAAAGAGATTTTATAAAATATACTAGTATAGTTATAATAATTTTTTTTTAAATTTTTAAAAAATTACCTAAGCTGTATATATAAGAAAATATTAGTCGTAATATATACGCTTAGTATTTAAAATATAAATATTTTACGCTTTATAGATAAAGATATATAAAACTTTTTAATTTAAATATTTTATTTTCTAGTACTATATATTCTTAGTATTAATATATAAATATATTAACTATAAATAGAGTTTTTAATATACTAGTATTACGCTCTAAACTAAAGAATAAAAAAATAGAGGCTTATATTTAATAAATATAAAATTATACTTATAAGTAAATATTATAAATATAAAACTTTATTCTAAAGATTCTATACGTAGTATATTATTTAAGCCTAAGTACTAAAGTCCCTTATTATATAAGCGAGCTTTAAATACTATATTTAGGTAAAATCCTTCTATAATAACTATATTTTTTAGTATAAGATTTTCTATAGAATTTCTATTTAGACTATTTAAAGTATTTTTAATTACTTAGATTCTTATACTAAAAATTAAAAAAGCTTATATTTTAGTTTTAATAGTGCGGATACTATTAGTTTTTTTAAAAAATTTTAAAATAAATAATAATTTATTATTTACTAGATATAAAGTAGTACTATTATTAAGAATAGTACTTTTAGAGAGCGTATAGATATTATAATCTTATATAGAATATATATTATTACTTTTTTTTAATTTATTACTTATAATAAGCAAAGGATTAATAACTATATATATAAAAAAGCTAAAAAATTTTAGCTTATTAGACTCTTTACCCTATATAGTATTCTTCTTAAGTTATCCTTTTTACTTAAGTATATTATAAAGAGCTATAAATTTATTAAGTTTAAGGCGCTTAAAGAGCTTTTTTTTTTTTTAAAAAAAAGCGGTGTAGTTTAACTAGTATAAGTACTTATTAATACTAGTTATAGGTAATAGTACTTAATAGGTTTTTAATAGTATACTTTAAATTTATAGAAATACTAGTATAACTTACCCTTATTTTTTAGCTATAAGCTATTTAATTAGGGGGACGGGCTCTATCTACTAAGTATTATAAAAATTCTAAAACTCTTAGTAATTAACTTAGTAATTCTATTTTATAATATTACTTTAAAGATTCTTTTAACTTCCGTTAAAGAGAGCTCTTTATCTTTAAATATTAATTTTTAGACTTAAGTTATATATATTTACTTTATTTAATTAGGTACTAATTTCTTACTAATAGTAGTAAGAAAATTAGTAATAACTAGTTTATTTTAAATATTATTAAGCTTATATACCTCTATTTTTATATAAAAAGCTTTTTATTTATAATACTATAACTTAGGAGCTATTCTTCTATACTCTACTTTTTTTAAGTAAGTATAGTATTATTATTATATAATATTCTTAACTACTATATTAGTAGTTAAGAGCTATTATTTAAAAAAATAAATAATTAAATAAGTTAAGATATTCCCCTTAATAGTATAGTATATTTAAATAGTATTTATAAGTTTTAAAACTACTATTATACTAATTTAGTTTTAAATATTTATTACTTAGTTTACTTTAGTAGTATATTTAGTTAAGTAGATATAGTATATATTAATCTCTATATTATAGTTATAGTAAATATTTATAATCTCTTCCTTAAACGCTTTTATAATATATAGAAGCTCTAGTATTAGAGAAAGTTTAATAAAATTATTAACACTTTTAAAGTCGGGGTTAATAAAATTCTAAATACTATAAATTATATATTATATCTTAAGCTATATATACTATATTAGCCAGTTTACGGAATTAGTAAAACAGATATTATTAGTTAAAAAAAAATAAAATAGCTTTAGTTATTATAATACTTAAAAGATTATTAGTTATAAGACTTACTAAGCGTTTAATAGCTAAAAGTATAGATTATTATTAGTATATAAATAAAATAATCCTCGCTAAGTCTACAGAACTAAGAGCTTTTAAATAAAAAATTAAAAAATTAATTAAAGCTTTAGAAAATAGGATTTCTAATAATTAAATACGTAGAGAGAATCTTTCTTTACTTTTAAAACGCTAGGCTTATAACTATAAAGGAAAAACGAGCTAGAAATTACTAGATTCTAAAATTAAAAAATAGAGACTAGTTTTATAAAAGAAAGTGCTAAAGAGCTATATTATATATAGGTAAAAAAGAAATAAATACTTTATTTTAAAGAGTTTTATAAGCTAGTAATATAAACTCTAAGGTATTTTACCGTAATAATAGCTTTACTATAGTATTTATTTATTTTAGTTAATACTAACTATTATATATATTAGAAATATACTTTTATTATTTTTTATATTCTAACTATACTTTACTACGCCTATTTTATTTTTTTATTTATTTTTTTTCTTACGGCGTTTACAGCGCGCAGTTTTTTATTTTTAATAATAATATTAATATTACTAAGCCTACTACTACTAGTCCTAGTAATAGGCTTTTACTTATAACTAATCTTTCGCGTAATTTTATTAAAAAAATAATTTATAATAACGTAACGCGCTTCTAAAAGCTAATTTTTAATTAACTTTTTATTTTTACTATAGCTACTTTTATTAGTAATATTATTATTACTATAGTCTACGCTGTTGTCTTATATAACTAAAAATAATAGGCTAGTAAGTATATTATAGTAAGTTACTAGTCCCTGCGCTATTAAAGTAGTTATATAGCTATAAAACTTTTTATTCTAGTAAGCTTTTACTAACCTATTTTTTTTTTAAATTTATACTATTAGTGCTTTTTTTATATACTACCTATTCTTTATCTTACTACTTAACTTAAAGCTATTATTAATAGTTTTTTATTTTACTTTATAAAGCTTTACTATAATTCTTAAAATAGTTTTTTTAAATCTATCTATTACCTTTTATACTTATACTTATACATAGTCTATTTTACTCTTATCTAAAAAAAGTATAAACTTTAATATAATAAGCTAAAAGATTAGTAAAATTACTATAAGTATTTTATATATTATTTTAGTACTAATTTTTATTATATTTTATATTATTTTCGCGATCCTCCTTAGGCGCGCTAAAGTAAATAATAGTTATAATATTAATAAAATAATTTTATTTCTTAATAGCGCTAACCGTAGGATTAATTTTATAAATACTTATATAAATAGCTCTTATAACTTAATCTATTTTATTAGTAGTAAATATAGTTATAGTAATAATACGCTTTTTATTTAAAATAGGCTAATAGATGCGCTATTATATAGTTAGTAAAAATACTTTTAAAAATACTATATCTTTTTTTCTTATCTATAGCCCATAAAAGATAGCTGCCTATAGGTTTTAGTTATTATCTACTTCCTAATTATTTTAGCTTAGTATATTATTAACTTAATAGTGCCAAGTTAGGTTAGCAAAATTATTAATAAGCTTATATATAAAAAGAACGGTAATGCCTAAAAGACTATTATTAGTTTTATCTTTTATTAATTTATTTAAAATAATAATAGTCTATTTAGCGCTATTTAATTTACGCTCTAGATCTTTATAAGATAGTATTTATATTATAAATTATTAGTTATAGTATTTAAGTACGTATATAGCCTTAGCCTTAATTATTATTTTAATAAAAAAATAAGTAAGATTTTATCTACGTTTAGTAAGAGTAATTTTATTAATACCTTTTTAGAGTACGTAACTTTTTAGGTTATATTTATATTTATATTTATTAATCTTACTATTACTATTAGTTATTTTTTTATTAAATTTAACGCGTATTATATATTTACTATTTTTATTATCACGTTTTAGTATATCTATCTTATAATTTATATAGTTTAATAGTATACTAAAATATACTGTAGGATAGTTAATACTAATTATAAAAAAAAAATATAATTAAGTATATTACTCTACGCCTATTATAAATATAAATACTAACTACTATAGAAATAACTTTATAGTCTTATATAAAATAGTGAAGTATTTTAATACGAAGGCGTATATATTTAACTAATATTATAATACTATTAATAAGTATTAAAAAATAAAATATTAAGTACTTTTTTTTATTAAACCTAATAAATATATTACAGAATATAGTCTTTTTACTAGATTTACTTATTATTTATTTTATTATTTTATAGTAGATTTCCGTAGATAAGTAAAATATTAATAAATTTATTATACTCGTAACTTATATAGGCTAGCTATAAAATCTATTTAACTTTTTTAGTATTTTTTACTATATAATTTAATCTATAATAATTAATTTAAAGCGTATAGTTAAACTATTTAAGGAGTAGTCTACTATAGTTAATAAATTAAATATAAAAATACTTTTAAAATATATATATAAGCTACACTTTAATAACGTTTACTTTTTTTTTAACTAGTATAAGCTAGCGCTAATAAATCTAGACTTTTACTACGCCCTAAACACGACTATAGTATTTATAGATAAGTCTAGTAATAATAAGTTTATTATATTTTATTTACTATACCGCTTTTATAATACTATATTTAAAAGTATTTAAATAGATAACTATAACGTAAAGGATTTAGCTATTAATTTAATTAAAAACTATATTAGCGTAGTTCTATAAAATACTATACTATTTAATAAAACGCTAATATATAATCTAAAATATACTAACTAGAATACTATAGATAAAGAGGTATGTATTACTTATTACGCTATAAATATTTATAATAAGATTTTAATTTTCCCGAACTAGTATAATACTAAAATTAAAAAGTATAGTTTTTATTTATTAAGTAGTAAAAAGTACTATATAGGTATTACTTATACTATTCTAAAAAACCTATATATTATAATACTAGATAAAACTACGACCGTATTTAATATAGAAATAAAATAGTATATTTAGAATATTTTTACTAAACTTACGTAGAGACGTATTATATTTATTATTACTTATTAGCTTAGCACGATTACGTACGCTAATTAAATTTTTATACTTTATAAGGGTAAGATTATAGAGCGGGGTACGTATAAAAAGTTACTAAAATAAAATAATTATTATACTATTATATAAAAGAAATAGATTTATACTTAGCGTACAGCTAAGTAGTAGTTAAGTAGACTACTAAATAATTAAAAATAATATTTAATTTATAAAGTTAAATAGTTAAGTTAGCATAATATAAGTAATTATATATCTTTAGATTATAAAGTAGATATTAATATACGTTAAATTATATTTTAAAGTATATAAAATTGTTATATTAAAACTGGTTTCGCTATTAGAAGCGCGTTAACTAAATAAATAAGTACTAGGTTTTATTTTATTACTATTTTTAATTTTAAGTTAGATTTAATAATAATTTAAACGCTTATATAACTTGTATAGTTATATATTTTATAATAAAATACTTACTAGTATATAAAGTAAAACGTATAAAATTATCTTATATTAGTCTAAATTAATAGTTTACTTTTTTAAAAATATTAACTAATACTATAGCGCTATATAAAATCGCGCTCTATAATATATATAGGACTAATAATAATTTTCTTATATTAGATACAGGCTATAAGGATAAAATAAGGCTATTTTATAAAAATTTAAAATAAAAAAAACTTAAAAATTAGTACTATAGATGTCTCGCAATATAGAGATAGATATTAATATTTATTTATTTAAGTTACTTTATAATACTAATAAAATTTTTAAAAGGCAGACGTATATTATATATATAGTTTTTTATATTATTATATATTTTTATATAAAAATTTATAAAAATAATATTAGAAGGTCCTAAAAGTACTATTTTTACTAAATTTACCTAAAATTACTGCCGCTTTTTTAAAGATAGCTAGCACTTAAATAACTATAATTTTTTTTTAGCTTACTTTAGTCTACCGTACTAAAAGGAGTATTTAAGTAAGCTACTAGCCTTATTATAAAGAAAGACAATGTACTAATATTATAAGTTTTTATATTATTTTATTTTAATAATATTATAAACTTATTAAGTATTTTTATATAGATCTATATTTAAAAGTTTTAGTCTTTTCTAAAATAAAGGGGATTATTAATTAACTTAAGTATAGGCTAATTATTTACCTAAAATCTAGTATGGTTTATTAATAGTTTACTAAATAGGGCCTTAAATACTAGATTATTATAATATATTAAGTATTAAATATATCCTATAATTACGTACTTCCTATTATATCTTTCTAGGGCTAAGTCTATTTTAAAGTAAAATAGAGAGATAATTAAATAGTATACTATTTTATTAATATTTATAAATAATAGTTGATCTATTTTTACTTTTAATATTAGCTTAAATATACTTCTCGCGTTATCTAGTCTTAGTTTAGTAGTTTTAAAGTTAATATTAAAATAGTAAATTTTAGAAATAATTTATATTATAAATTTAATAGTTTTATAGACTCGTTTTACTATTTTATTATATATTTTCTTTAGAATTACATTACGGAATTATATAATTATTTTATTTTTTTTAAATATTATAATAGTCTTTTATAGATATTTTATAATTTTTTTATTCTAGTTTACTACTATCTAGGGATATAATAAAGTTAGAGTCTTTAAGAAGTAGAAATATTACTAATACCTTTAAAAGTATCTAAAGTAGTAAATTATTTTTAAAAGACTTTATGTCTTAAAATATACTAATTTTATAAATATATTTTCGTAAAAAGAAACTGTAAAATATAGTTAATTATATAAAATAAAATATAAAAGGTAAAATATACTTAAACGTAGTAGATATAAAACGTATACTAATATTTAGTTAGTTATTGGCTAAATAGTAAGTTTAGTTAGTTTTATATTTTTTACAGTAAAATATTTCTAAACCTATTCTTTAGCTTTATAATAGCGTATTATAAAAGATTATTAAGTAGTTACTATAATTACTTTTTAAAACTTATTTTAATTACTATTGTATTTACCGACCCTATTATAATTAGTAAAAAACTCATATAATAGATAATTACTATTTATAGTAATTAGTACACTAATTTTTATTTTTATTAATATTATATAGGAGTAGTCTAGAACACTTTTATTTATAATCTAGTCTTTTAGTACGGTATTAACGTTTTCTATTAAATATAAACTATTAGTAAAATATAATAGTATAATCTTAATTATTTAAAATATTAATTAAATACAAGAAAGAACTTATTATTTAATAATATATCCTACTATTTTTAAGAACGTTTTAATTAATTTATTTAAAAGTCGCCCTAGAATAAAGTAATTAGTAGTAATAATTATATTTATATATTATAAGTATCGGCTTTATATAAACTCTATATTAGAAAACTTATCTATACTAATTTTAAAACTTATTATAATATACCTTTTAAGTAAAATTAAACTAAAATAATTTTAAATTAGTTTTATTACTATTAAGAATATAATATTACGTGTACCTCCTTAATTAATATATAAAACTTCTACTCCTATAGTTAGGGAGAGTGTTTTTATAGTTATATTATTTAGAATTTCCTATTTATAAAAAAAGTAATAGTAAATTTTAAAAATTTAAGGATTATCTTTGTAGCGGTTTTTAAAAACAATACTATAATTTTTATAAATATAGTATTTATATAGGAGATAATACTATAATCTTTTACGTAGATAGTATAAATACGTATTATTACTTTAAATATAGTATTACTTATCTTAAAAGTATATAAAATTACTTTTATAAATTTTAACTGTAGACTTTACGTTATTAAAAATATATTACTAAAACTAATAAATAACATTATTTTTAACTATATTCATAAAGCCGCTTTATAGAATAATATTATTAGACTACTTAAAGGTAATAGTCTAAACTTTATCTATTTTATAGAAATATTTTTATAAAATATATTAAAAATTATTTTAAAATCGAAGACTATACTATAATTAAAATATTTAGATTTCTAGTAGAAATAATCCTTACTATACGCTTTAAAAGGGTAACTATTTAAAAAAAAAGCTAAAGTAATTATAGAAACTATAAAATCTATTAGCTAATTAAATAACGTAATATATTTTAGAAAGTTTAAAAAATACTTATTTAAGTCTAGTACTACTGGGTTATAGAGTTTTAATATTTTAAAAAAATTAAATAGTCTATAAAGGAATTCTAAAAAATACCGACTTATATATTTAAAAAAGCGGTAAAGTAGGTTATAAAAAATAGTATTTATATACTTTTTTTACTCTTTTACACTTAATTAGATTTTTTTATAAAACGCTTTTTTATACGCTAATAGCGGTTATTAATAAATATTATAGTATTAAGAAAAAGAGTAACTATTTTAATTACTAAAATTTATTTAGACAGATTTTTTATTATTTCTTCTCTTAGTATTTATAGAAAGGTCTTTTTAGTATCTTTTTTAATTTTTACTTTTAGAGAGATCTAGTTAGTAATTATTTCTTTACGTTTATCCGTGGGAGCTATATAGACTTGGTGTACGCTACGTCCTCACTTAACACAGAGGTGGGTAAAAACATAGAGGCGCTATAACCCAGGGCCTATTAAACATAGGCTAGTTAGTAATTATAACTATACTTAAAAATATACTCTTTAAAAAAGTTAATAAGTAGTTATTCTCTAGCCACGTAGCTAAGTAGTATATAATTTATTTAAAGCCGCTAATATTTATAGAAAAGAAGTAAAAGATATCTATAAAAAAAATAGTAAGTAAGTATATATATTAACTGTAGTAGTATTTCTAGATTATTAAAAAAATTACTGTATAGTTTTATAGTACTTATTAGTTTTTATATTTTTCTTCCCTAAAATATAATTAAATATATTACTATCTATAAAAATTATTAGACAGCTATTAAAAACGGTAAAAAAAATTAAAGTAAAAGTGTATCTTACCTAGATTTTACTTAATTATAAACTTTTAGGCCCTTTTTAATTTAAATAATACTTAAAAAGTAATTAAATTTTCTATATTATTAATTAGTAGAAATAGACTTAGCTATTATATATTAAAATAAGGTATATAGTTAATAAGCGTCTAAAGCCTATTTAATTTTAAAAAAGTAGTTTTACCGCCTTATATAGAAATACTAAGCTAGTAGGTATAGTTATAATACTTTATAATAAATAGAACTAATAGTTAGTTAGTAAAATTATCCGGATTTATATAAAACTTTTATAGTAGTTAAATATAGACTTTATTAAAAGTTAAAATAGAGTTTTCTAAAATTAGAAGTAGTAATAGTTACTATAGCTATTTTAAATAAAATATAAACTATAATATAAATTCTCTACTAAAAGCTAATTTATGGCTCTTTCTAATTAGTATATTTTTTTATTTAATATTAAATTAATATATATCTCTCTGCTGCTATATAAATTATAAACTAATATTTTAAATAAATTACCGCTAGTCTACTATTTTATACCTTAATAGGAAGTAATTTATATCTATTATAGTTAATTTAAATAATACTTCTTAAGCTATTCCGCTTAATAAAGCTTAACTTTAAAAAAATTATATTAATTTTTTTTATAATACTCGTGCAACTGTTAAAGTAAAATAAATAAATATATTTTATATAGTATATTTAGATCGTGCTATTACTATAAAAGTATAGATCTAAAACCGCTTATTTACTTAAAATATATAAAATAGAATAAGTAAAAAAATAATTTTAAAAAAATTACTATTAAAATCTATAACTACTATTATACTTATTAGAATCTAAAAGCTTATTTTATTATAACTTACGTAGTAGAAGTTATTAAAAAAAGACTATTAAATAGACCGGCTAAGCTACTTAGTAATATTTTATTTATTTTATATTTATAGAGGTATAGTAGAGGGCAGTTATCCCTAATAAGAGAGGAATCCCTATATCTAGTAAATATATACATAAAATCTATAATTTATAATTAGTGTTTATATTTATTAACAAAAATACTATAAGCTCTATTTTATTTTACTCTATTTTATAGTAACGTACTAACTATTATTAATATATTTTTATTACCTCTATAAGCGGCTGTACCTATTAGTTATTTTTTATTTAAAATAATTACCTTATAGGTAGTGCTGTAGTTTTATAATATTATATAATATTTACTTATAGATTTTATCTAATAATTATATTTATTATATATATAAATTATTATTTAATATATAATTTTTTTTATTAAGTTAGCTTTTTAGTACTAGACTTATATATAAAAATAGGTTTAATATAAACGTCGGATTTTAAAATTTAAATATAATAAATAACGTCTACTTAAATGGGCCGGAAAAGTACCTATACTAAAAAATATAAAAAATATTTTAATTTTAAGAAACTATAATTTTACGTATACGTTAAGCTTTACTAAAATTATATATAAATAATATTTTATAGCTATTTTTAAAGATCTAGAGTACCTTTTACTTATAAATTATATTTATATTATTGTCTTTACGCTTAATTTATAAAAAGTCTTCTTTTATAGCGTAATAGAGTTTCTTCTCTATATATTTGTATATTAATCGAACAAATAGTGTGGCTGTGGTGGCTCGGGGCGACTAAAAGGGGTTTTAAAAAAGGAGGAGTATGTGTATGCCTTTATTTCTTCTCTATAATACTACTATTAAACTCTTACTACTCTATAATATTTATAAATAGTTTTATTAAATCTTAGAACTTTACTATAATATTAAAAAGTTATTATAAGTCTTATACCTATTATTACGTATAAATTTATATAAGACTATTACTCTAGTTAGTACTTCTAATTAAACTAACTACTAATTTTAACTAGTGTAAAATAATTTTATACTAATATAATTATTGTAATATAATTTATTTATAATAGCTATTAGGCTTATAGCTATATAAAGTTTTAGTAAGTAAACTAATTTTAACTCTATAGGTTTATAACCCCTACTTAACCTTAACTATATTTTTAATTAACTAATTTAACTTTTTAAAAATATTTATAAAATTTACTACTTTATAACCCCATAGTAGGTACGGGTTAGCTGCCCTCCCTATTAGTAATAATAATAATAGGTAAGATAACCTTTTAATATAATTATTTTTTAATAAAGTATTACTTATATAACTTATTACTAGTAAAACTGCCTTAGTTAAAAAACTATAGGACTATAACTTAGGCCTATAACTACCTAATACTATAGTAATTTTAATTAAACTTCTCGCTATATTACTCTTTATATACTAGGTTACCTATTTATAGCCTCTTATATTACTTTTAATAGCTATATATTATCTCTTTCTATAGTAACTTTTATTCATAAATTTCTTTTTTAAATTTTATATACTAGGAAACGCTTTTCTATATTATTAGTATTATTTTATTCTATATATTATAGAAATAGATTCTTTAGGTTTATACGCTTTATATACTAGTTATTATAATAATAGTTTAACCTACTATACTAGAAATATAAGATTATTAGTTTATAGTATTTTAAAGTACTTATTAATTTTTTTTTATTTTAGTAATAATCTCTAGACTCGCGTAGTAGTAGGGTTATTTAATAATAATAAATAAAATATAAATTTTAACTATTTTAATAAGCTAAATATTCTTACTAAAGTATACGTTACTATTAAAAAAATTAAAAAAAATATACGTTATAGTAAGTTTTAAAACTTTTACCTTTTATTACTAAATAAATATTAATAGCGTAAAAAATACTCTAAAGAGAAAACTTAAAAGTATAACTATAACGCTTTTACTATTATTATTATAAATATCTATTTTAGGGGTATAATTTAATTTTAGTATAATAGTAGTATTTAATAAAATTAGAGAGGCTAGTAAAGAGAAAATAAAAAATATAAGTATTATAAGGCCGAATAGGGATTGTATAATAGTAAAATTCTAATTAATTAGTAAGGTTCTAAATAGCCTTTAGGTAGTAGTAAAAAAATAGTAACGTCTTCTATTTTAATATACTTATAGCTATAAAGATTAATTTAGTTAGTAATTATACTATTTAAAAATATTCTATTTAAACTTTTTTAACTATTTAGTTAGTTAGAGGGCTACTAAAATATATAAATAAAAATACTAAATTAAATTAAAGTTTTTATTAATATATTTTATAAACTATAAATTTATATAATATATTAGACTGTTTTTATACCCCCCCTTTCTAGTACAATATTATATTATTATTTTTAGATAGTTGTTTCGCTAATAAATATAAGGGGATTATAGTATAAGCAAAGATAGACTAGTATAAAAATAAATATAAGTATTAAAATAGTAAACTAATAAATATAAATTATATACGCGTTTAGTTAAATAAGTGTGTAGGGGCCTAAGTAAATAAAAAAATTTACAATTAAATTTTTTATTTAGCGTTATATAACTTACCGCGCTAGTATCTTTATTTTATTTTAATTTTAGGCTTAAATATACTTTATAGAAATTGCCTATAGTACTATATCTAATACTATAAATTTTAATTAGTCCTAAATAATACTAGCGACACTTATTTAAGAGCCGTTTTAGTATAATTAAGACTAAACTTTTCGTAAATCTAACGACGTTTAAAAATAAATAAATAGCGCTTATACTAAAAGTATATAAGCTTACTATTATATAAAGCTATTATAATTAATTTAATTTTTTATATTTATATTTTCATAGTAATTTACTATAATATAATTTTATTTATACTTATATTTTATTATAGTAGTAAAGTACTATAATTAGTCTATTTTAAATACTTCTAAATATAATAAATCTAATTTAATTTTTAATATATAATCTTAGTATAGTAATGTAGATAATTAAAATAAACTAATAAATATTTCTATTTTAGTCTTTTTAATTTTTATAATTTTAAATTAGACAGGTAGATACTCTAAAAATAAAACTATTTAAAATATACTTTATAGAAAAATCTTAAGGCTAAAAATACTTAAAATTAGCTAAAAATATATCTAAATACTTATAAACGCTCTAATAGTAAAAGTTAGACTTTATTCATTAGTATATTCTAAAAAGATAATATAAACTCGTAAATCTATAGTTCTATTAGAGATATTAGGTAAGTAATACTAAAAGCCTTTCTTTTTTCCTTAACTTATAGGTATACTAAACCTTATTATAAATAACTTATTAGGGTTAGAATTATACTACTTAATTCTTTTTAATTAAAGCTTATCCTGGAATATACGACCGTTAAAATATTTAGTAAATAATATAATAATTTTTATAATATATTTTACGTCTATTTTTTCTATTATTTACTTTTTAGTTTTATACTGCCCTAAATATCGTATTATTATTACTAGTAGTACTCTTATTTAATATTATTAATAATTAATTTAATTAGCGGATTATTATATTTAAATATTTTATTTTAGTATATAAGGCGTACCTAATAGTCTATAAATTTATGTAAGAATTTTCTTTTATTTTATTTACCTAATAATCTACTAATTAGATTAATTATTAGTAATTTTATAAGTTTTATTTTTAATACTAAACTAATCCCTCTTAAGTAGGAGGCGAAAAACTACTTTACTTAGGGAACCTAAGTATAAAATTACGTTATATTTACTAGAATTAATATATAAAGTTTATTATTACTTTAATAGTTTCTATTTAATACAGTTTAATCTAATTTTATAACGTTATACCTTTTAGAGCGCTAAGACCCTTAATATAAACTTTTTTACTGCTATTATTAGTAGCTTTCTCTAATACTTAATAATTTAATAATAATAACTTTTTTACTAACTCTCTTTCTATAAAAATAATTTTACTTTTAATAAAAAAATGTCTAGTAAAGTACTAATTAATTTAAGTCTTTTTAAGCGCCTTTATAAGTTATAATCTAAAAAATTATATATTTTAAAATACTATTACTACTACTACTACTACTTATTATAAGTACTTACGCTTAGCGACCCTTTTACGCCTTTATTTTTATTTAGTCCCTCTTTTTACGCGTATATAAGTATATACTCTATATTTACTCTAATTATAGTTTAAAGTTATAAATTCTATCTTTATAGTACGCTACTAGTTTTTTTATATTTTTAGTAATAATTACTATACGCTTATAGAGTAATCTATTAATAGTATTATATAAGGTAGTAAAGGCGTTTATCTAATATATATACTATTTATAGACCGCCGTATTACTATATATCTAAATAATAATATTAATTTTAAATATAGTAAAAGCTATTATATTTAGGTAAAGAAAGTATACGCGCTATTTAGGCTAATTAAAATTATTTTTATATAATTTAATATTTTTAATTTTTAATTTAGTAATTTATAAAGCGTAAAGATATAAGTATATATTTATAGCTATATAGAGGTTATATAGAAGACTTATTTATATTTTATCCCTTAATACTTTATTAGTTTTAATAGTAAAGCGTAGATACTATTTAAACTTCTTAGTATTAAATATAGTAATTAGGTAATTTTAATAATAAAAAAGTTATAAAAGTTTCTATATAGTTCTGTACGTATATACGTACTATAGTCTATTTAAATTTACTATCGACTCTTTAGGTAGTCTGCTATTATATAGTATATATAAGTAACTATATTATATTACCTACTCTCTATATTACCCGTTAGGTATCCGCTAATATAGGTTACTAGTTTAATATTAACCGCTAGCCTACTAGTATAATTATTATTTAATTAAGTAACTGTTTAAATAGATATTATCTTTTAAAGTTACCTTTTATAAGTCAGCTTTTAATTATTATATATATAGTTTAGTACTTAATAGAGTTTTCTTACTACGTTTATATTCTTAGATTAAGGTCTAGGTATACTTTTACTTTTTAAATACTAACCTAATATATATTATTTATAATACTATTAGTTACCTTTCCCCTAGGATTATTACCGTAATATTACGCGACCTTAGGCTAGCTATTTAAACTTCTACTATATTATATTATCGATGCTAACTTTTAATAAGCTTTTTACGTAGTAACTACAACGACTTTCTACTATTACTAATAACTTATAACCTTTTTAATAATAATTAAAATATTAAAATATAATATAGTACTCCCCGTAAAATCCCTATAAAATTTTTTAATTTTTTTATAATAACTACTAACTCTCTAATAGTAAACTCCTATATAACTACCTTATAGCGCCGTAGTATACTCTTCTTTTACTATTTACTATCTATTTTACTTTTATACGTACGTATATCCCTGCGCCTAAATAATTCTAACTGCCTTAATAAGCTTTTTTTACTAAAATATAACTTTCTTTACTATTTTAAGAAAGTTTTTTTTTTTTTATTATTAAAATACTACTATTACTATTACTGCCGTCGTCGTCGCCGTTCTCTACTTTAAATAAACGAGTATAACCCTTTTTTTACTATCCTTTTATAAATTTTACTATATCCTTATATAGGTAAAATTAAACTTTATAGTCTTTATAGGTATTATTAAGATTAAAAATAGCGTCTTACTTAAATAAAAAGAGACGCGTTAAGATTAAATTAGAATTAAAAATATTAACTAAAGGATCTAGCCTATTAAATAGGCTAGCTAGTTATACTATATTAAAATAGGAGTTAAGGTAGTTTTTAATATAATTTAGCTAATTATTACTATTAGTAAAAGCCTATACTATACGCTGTAAATTATCTAGCTTAATTATTAGATACTAAAACGCCGACGTAAATATAATAAAAATAAAAAATTTAGTTTTTAATTATATTAGAAAGATTTTTAAACTTTATATATAGTATTTATAAAAAGAAGATAAAGCTACTACGTATACTATTTTAAACGCGCTATATACGGCCTATAGTTCTACTTAAAATAATAACCTATAAATACTCTATTATTATTTTATAATTATTACCCCGCCGTCGTTACTACTATTACTTAATAAATTATTTATTAAATTATTGCTCTACTAACTATAATAAAATTCTAAAAATCCTATATTTAATAGGCTCTAGTTATAGCGCCTCTATTTTACTAATCTATATTAAGTAAAAACGTAGTGTACACTAAGTCGATATTACTTCTATAGATAAATATAAAGAAATAATACTATTAACTAATATAGAATTAAATATATATTTATTTTTTAAGTAGCGTATAATAACCTAAAATCTAAAACTAGCTTTTAACCTAGGGAATCTGTTAGTTTAAAATTATAAATCTTAAAAGGGACTATAGAATAACTACTTTAGGAAGTCGCTAAGTAGTATATATATATTTTTTTTATTAAAGTTTTAATTTATAATACGAGCAACTAGCAAATCTATTAATAGTATAAAATAAAAGAATAATATATAATCTTACTATAATTATAAATAAATATAAAATTTTTAATAAGTTAACCGCCCGTACTAATTATTTATATATTTTTAACCTTTAAAAAAAAACTATTAGTTTATATTAGTACTATATAAAAAGTATATAACCTATTTATAAATAACTAGCTACGATAATTACTAAGTAAATAAAATAAAATATAGATACTTAGATAAATAGTGTTATATTAGTTTATTTTAAATAATAAATTTTAATTTTAGAGGCTATATCGCTTAATTTTTTCTAAGTTATATTTTTTTAACGTTCCTATTTTTAGGAATTTTAAATAGGCTATTTTTAAATATATTATTAGTATAGTCTAAAACTATTCTACTATAAAATTAACATAATTAAATTTTTTTTTTTAGGTATTAGAGTCCCTAAACTAGAGATAATTACTAAAATAAAAAGCAGATAATTATTAATATTAAATAAAATATTAAAGTATTAATTCTAAATAGTATATTATAATCTAGTAAAAGATTTATACTACTACCTAAAGATTAATTATATTTAAAACCTACGTACTAATATAGAAAGCTATAAAGTATAATATATAAAATAATATTATTTTAAATTTTAAAATACTATTTATCTAATTTTCTTTTTATACTATTTTTAAAATACCCTTCTTAAAATTTCTCCCTTATAAGTATAGGTAAATTAAGAGTAGACGTCTCTAAAAAGAAAAAAAAATTTTTTTATAGTATTTTTTACATTATATTTAGTAGTAATTATTTTAATACGTTAACTTTCTTAGCTGTTTTAGTTTTTTTTTTTATTTAATTACGCGCGTAGTCTTTAAATTAAATCATATATTAATTTTTTTTATATTTTTCAATAGTTAGTTTACAGACTTAAGATATAATTACTATTTATTAGTATTAAAAAGGTATAAGTAATTAGCTAAAAATACCTATAATCTGTAAAATTTTGTATAAAATTTTTTCTAAAATTATATATAAATAGCCCCCCTTTTTTTCCTAAAAACCTATAACTAATATAATATTAATAAGCTTTCTATATTAGTAAATTTTATCCTCTAATATAGGTAATTATTTTTTTTAACTTTTTATATTAGTTTTTAGGCAACTAATTTACTATAATTATAGGTATATAAAGTACAAAATAAGTTTTATTAAATTTATAAAATACTAGTATATATTAAACCGCAATAATATTTTTAAAAAAATATATATTTTAAAAATAGGCTGCTTCTAACTCCTATTACATATTAATAGAAGTTTTATTTTTTTTATAATTATTTTATATTTCTTCTATATCTTTAATATAGATTATAATATAATGTACTATCTTAATAGAGTATTAGTACAATTATATATAATTAATTATTACTTTTTATATAGTTTTTATTTACTGATTAAAAGTATTAAATAAGAGGTATAGCTACTAAAATTAAATGTAAATATTATTAAAAAAGGGTATTAGAACTAGTACTCTACTAATCTAGATTTTTTACTACTTTTTACTAATTACTCTAATATAGAAAGTAGAAAACTAGTTTAGCTATTACTAAATAAGTATATTATATATAGTACTTTCTAAGCCAATAATTATTAGGGACTATTTTAAAAAATAATTTAAATAATATATTTACTACTACTAGCTTTTTAATTATTTTAAAAATAGCTAACTAAGATAGATTTATAGAAACTAAAACTATTTTACGTCTTATATAGTTTTTTCTACTTAACTTAACTTATTATATAATTACTTTATCTAGTAAAGTAATAAAGTAATTTAATAATACTATAGAAAAGATAATAAGTAAAAATAAAATAGTTATATCTATTAATAATCTATTTTATAATTAATAACTGCGTAATATATTATATAGTAATAAAAAATTATATAATTAATTTTATTTTTAGAAGTATTTCCTTTTTAAAAAATAAGGGTATTATCCCTACTATAATTTACTTAATATAATAAGATATACTAAGGCACTACTTAGTAATAAACTATTTTAAAATAAATATAATTTTTTTATCTATACTTATTTTAGATTATTAAGCTCTAAGTAGCTTAATTAATAATTTAAATTACCTACCTACTTTTTCTTTTAGCGTTACTTTTATTACTTTTTATTTAAATAGTTTACTATACTTTAGCAGAATAATATTTTACTAATTAATAAAAATATTCTACTTACTTAATTAATAAATATTAAACGTTAAATTATGTAATCTCTAATTTCTATTTAAATTTAAACTTATTTAAACTATTTTATTAGTTTAAGTATATTTTTTTTACCTCTTTATATAGTTAAATTTATTATTTAGTTTTTTTAACTTAATTAATAAATCGGTTTTAATATACTCGTTAAGCTATAAGCGTTACGTTTTATAAGCTTTAGATCTTATTTATTTAAGTATAAGTCTAAGTCTTTATTAATCTATTACATAAAGCGCTAATAGGTTTATAGCTTTAAATATAGTGTATTTAACTATTTTTATTCTTACTTTTAATAGCTATAAAGGTAAATAAATTACTAAAATAGTATTAACTTAAATTAAAAAAAATTATAAAAAAAGATTAACTAATCTATATTTATTTTTACTTTACTCTTTTTATAAGAGACTTAAAATTAAAAATAAGTTTTAACTTTAACGCTAAGTATAGGAGATTTATTATTAATTTATATTAACTTTTATTACTTATTTAACTTTTAGTTCTCTTTAATCTCCTTATATTACTCTTAAAAGTTTATAAATACCTACTAAAAAAATTTAATAACTTAACTTATTCTTTTTATAAAATATATTTTTAAATTATAGCTTACGAGATATAAGTCCCGTTCTTTTTTAAATTTATATTTTAATTAGTTATTTTTATATATCTTCTCCTTATTTAGCTAGAAAAGATTTAGTATAAATATTTTTTTTAACTTTTTTAATTTTATATTAATATTTTTTATTAATATAAATAGTTTATTTTTATAAATAATTTCCGTGTTAACGGTATCGCCTAAAAAAGGACCTTAAAAAGGGGTTAATAAAAGGATTTTAGTTTACTTATATATAAATATATTACTAATATTTAGTTATTTATATTTATAAAAATTATAGTTATATTTATATACTATTTATTAGATTTAATCGTACTTAGGACCGTTTTAGGACCTATACTTAAAGTTAAAATAGATAGAGATTCTAATTAGAGCCCCCTAAATTTAGATTTAAATATAATCTTACTTTTAAAGGTAATATAATAATTTAATAAAATATAAAAGTAAAGTAGATAAAAAAGTAAAATATCGTAGTATAAAAAGTAAAAAGTCTATATACTATCTATCTAATATATTTTCTCTTATATCTCTTTTTAGTAGACTTTAATACCTTTTTATTTTTATTCTTACTATCTCTTTTTTTTTACTAATACTTATAGACTTTTTAATAAGTAATAATTCTATCTCTGAAGGCTTTACTACGCAATTTATTTGTTTTAGTTTATTAAGCTTTTACTTAGAGTTAAAAATAAAATTAGTAGTAGTTATTAACGCGTTTTATATATTAGTCGTTTTTATTTTTAGCTTTATAATTTTAGTTTTAAGCTACTCTATCTTTATTTTCGCTTTGCTAATTTTAGGCTTTAATAAAGTTTAGTTAACTAGACGTTATTTATACTTATAGACGACTAATTATTAGATAAGAATAATTATTTATATATTATTTAAATCTTTTTATAGGGACCGGTACTTACTAGCTATATTAGTTAAGTTATTAAAGTCTTTTTTATACTAAAAATAGACTATTTAATATATTTAAGAAAATTAGATACTATATTATTTTTTATTATAATATATATACTTATACGCCGCGCACTTTCTCTATAAAGGAGTAAGTATATATTAAAACATATAGAGGTCTCTATAATAAATTTTTATAATTCTACTAGTATTATAAAGTTTTTAATTAATAAAGACTAGTTAGTAGTCTATAAGGACTTAGTCGTTATTATAGAACATAGAGAGTTTACTTTTTTTTATTATTATAAATTATCTAAAAAGAGTTAGACAGAACGGTAAACCTAATAGTAAAACTTTTATAAATATTATATTTTATTACTTAATACTCTAAATAGTTAATTATGAGGTTATAGTTTTACAAAATTGTTTATTAATTAATAGTTTAGTTAAGAAATCTTTAGTTTATTAATAATTATTAAAGAAATAAACTACTATTAAATAAACTTTAATAGTTTTAATTTTAAAATAGTACCTTTTTAAACGTTTTTATCAATAGATAAGTATAAAAACTTAAAATTATTAATTTTTTTTTTAAATTTAAAATGTAGTATAGTTATAAAAATTGTTTAATACTACTCTATTTCGGCGTTTTATTTTATCTAGGTATAATAGGTCTAATTATACTCTATTTAAGTATAAAATATCTAATTTTATTCTATAAGCAGTCTTAGCCCTATTATAGGGCGCTATTTTCTCGGCCCTATTATAAAGCGTTATTTTAGCTATTAAGTAAATATAAACTAACTAACTTTTATCTCTACTTATATAAAGTATATAATAGAAGATTAATATAGCTTATATATATATAACTAGCCGCCTAGCCCTATAAATAAGCGGTTATTATATATTACTTAAAAAAGTTATTAAGCCCCTTTATTTAAACTTATCTATACTTATAATATAGAGTTGAAGTATTTTCTAAAATTTATATATTTTTAAACCTTTTAATTATATAATATAGTGGTTAGCTACTCTTTTATTACTTAAAAGAAGGCCTATTTCCAAACTATAAAAGTCTAGATTTAACTCTAATAAATAGTTTAGTTTAGAGTTTTACTTTAGTATTACCTTAAACTATATTATTAGCTATATTATTTAATTAAGGGATTTTAATAATATAATTATAAAATTTACTAATATATATTTATTATATTTACTAATTAGAGATTTTACTTTTAAAGTTATATTACCTAAAAGTTTTATTAAAATAAAAATTATTTACGTAAATCTATTACGTATAAAAACCTATATAGAAAACTTTAGCTATTTATAATAAAACTTAAAAATAAATTTTTAAAAAATAAAAAATTTAACTAGGTAATAGATAAGATATATTCTAGACTTAAAATAGAACAGAATAAATAAATAAAATTATTTAAAAAAAATTTATAATAAGTTTAGGAGTAGAAAGACTAGTTACTCTAATACTAAATAATAATAAAGAAAAGTATAGGTATTTTATTTAAGCCGTATAAAATAATATATATTAAAAGTTGCTATCTAAAAGCTTAGTAGTAAAAAATAAAACTTTAAATACTAGTATTAACTATAATTAGCTAAAGTTTAGTAAGATAAAATTATTATAATTTAAATCTAGGATTAAGCGCGTAACACTTACTATTCCTTTTTATATTTATACGCTATCTATTACTTAAAGATTACTAACCTATAATATATTAGTTTTATAATAAATAGTACTAATACTTACTATATTATTCTAGAACCTAGAGTAGATTTTATAGCTAAATACTCTCTAAAATATAGATTAGTTATCTTAAACGTATATTATATTTTTAACAAATTACTTATTTTATAAAATAGATAATATATTTTAATAGCTTTTTATTAATTAGAATTTATAATAATTTGTTAATTTTATATATAGTTTAATTTATATACTAAACTCTAGTTAGCTATAGAAAGATAATCTAATTAGTTATTTAATAATACTAGGTAATCTATTATAGGTGTAAATAACTATAACCTATAAAAATATACTTATTTAGTTAGTTAATAAAATACTATTATTTAATAGAAAGTTATACTTTATAATAGAGTCTACGATAAAAGTATAATATATAAAAAAGTAATTAGGTAGTAATAGCTAATATTTAATATATTTAGCCCTAGTTAGTAAGTTAAAGGGGTAAAAAAAATAAGTTAGTTTTTTTTTTTTTAAGTAAAGCTACGCTTTTAGCGTAATACCTTTATTTTAAAAGAAATAACTACTAGCTATTATAGGGGTTTCTATAAAACAGTTCTATAATATTTTAAATATAATAATAGGAGACGTAGTACGTAGTTATATATTAATATATTATACTAAAAATAGTTTATTATTATAATAAGTTAAAATAGTAATACGTAAGTAAGCGTTACTTTTTAACCTAGTACTAGACGTCTATTTATAAAATAAAAAAATGATAAAATAAAGATAATTAACTATTTATAGTATACTATAAAGTATTAATATATACTAGCGCCCCCTACTACTATATATATATAAAATATAAAAAAGTATAACTAGTAGTCTACTATACTAAACAGCTACTTATACCTTTTACTAGATATTTATAACTATACTATAGATAAATAACCCTATAAAAGTAATACCTATAGTAATTTTTATATAACTAGATTTAATATCGTATTAGTAATATTAAAGCTTTTAGTAAAAACCCTTCTACTAACTATTTTTATAAAGCTTTAGAGTACTATAGTAAGATTTAACTTTTATAAGTAATCTATAGGTATAGAATAAATAATAATTATAATAACTATAGACTATATTTTTATAAAGGGAGAGCTAGTTAAGCGTATACTATACTTATAGTAGTAATTATTACTAATTTACTAATCTACGTAGTCGCGAAGGTAATAAATCCTAAAAGTCCTATTATAAATAATCTAAACTATATTTATAGGTAGAAGCAGCAGCTTTTAGCCCTACTAAATAATTAAAATAACCCTTATTACGCTAAGTTTAAAGATAAGGTAGTAATTATTATTTTAATAGTAGTATAGCTGCAAAACGTAAAAAACCTAGTAAAAATAATATTAATAATAATACCTTAAGGGCTAGCCCGAGGGCAAGAAGAGAAAAGAGTTATATATAAGATAATAAATATAATAGGCAAATATAATAAACGTAGTAATAATATATAAAAGAGTAGAAAGGAAAGCGTTATTGAATCCTTATAAGTATAGATAAAATAATATATAACAGGTTAGAAAAAAAAATAGGTAGTTTAGGGGGGTAACATTGGGAAAAGCGTAATTCAAAAAGTTACTCTTTTTAAAAATTAATATAAAATTAATTACTAAGCCTAAAAATACGTGAATTATACCGTTTTAAAGAGACAGTTAAGGAGATTATTATAAGGATTTTAGTTACTGCTTAGGTTATAGACGTAATAAACTAAAATTACCTAAATATAATTATTTTTTTAGCCCCTTTTTTAGATTCTTATAACTTTTTAGTTAGTAAATATATTTAACTAAAATTTTAACTATACTATTCTAGGACTAGCGTAGGTCACGTGACTAGATTTTCGAAGTGTATTAGTAATCTAATAATAAAATTATATTAATTATAAAAATAGTGCTAAGGCTTATATAATCGCTACTTACGTAATATATTACTAATATTATAGTATATAATATTATCTTTTTAATATTATAAATCTAGACTCCTATTCCTCTTATATAGCGCAATATTTAATAAAACTTAAATTTAAAGTTAAATATCTTTTTAAAGTAAATACTTCTATTTTAATAATTCTTTTTACTTTAAAAGAACTTCTAATAGTATTTATAATACTATATAATATATTAAAAATAAAATAATAATAATAATACTATAAATAAAGTTAAAAGGACTAGAGTTTCTAAGATAATTTAGAGAGTAAAAAGAATTATTAATAAAAACTTAATTAAAAGCCCTATAAAAGAAAAGAAATAATTAATATTAGAAAATTGCCTAAATATTTTAAAAATACTCTTAAAAATATATTTTAAAAGAGAAGTGTTATAATATTAATATAAATAGAAAAAACCTATAATTATTAAAAAAAACGCTAAAAAACAATATTAAAATACACTAATAAAAGTATTATAAATATTAAAAATATAAATTATAAATAAATAATATTATTTAATAAGTTAGCACTATAAATAGGAGGGATTAGAAAGGAGTATATTAAAAAAAGTAGTAATAATAAAGTTAGAAAAATAACTAGCTATTACGTAATTAAAAAGTAAGGTATGTTAATATTTTAATATTTTAAAATATATTACTGTTTATATATTTTTATATTATAATTCTATTCTTTTAATATTAATTATAGTAATTACTTTATTAGTTATAATTTAATATTCTAAATTTAGAACGTAATTTAGTTAAAAGATAAAAGTAATTTAGTATTTACTACAATATCTAATTTATTTATTTTATTTACTTGTAAAGCATATATAAATAAAATTTTTATATCTAAAGTTAAACCGAAAATAAAAAGGAGTAAGTGACTTTATAGATTTTTTAGGTCTTTTTTTAATATAAAAATATAATAATATATATATTATTATTATATTATATTATAATTATAAGCTTTATATTAATATAAACTTATATTAGTAATTTTAATAATGTTGTACTATCATTTATAAAATAATAGATGTTTTAAACTATTTTAAAAATAATTAAAATAGAATTTTTTTTTACCTATCCTATAGCACTAATATAGCCTATATAAAAAATATATAGGATTATATAATATGTAGGCTAAATATAAATAAAAAGTTTAATTTATGTATAAAGCTAAGTTTAAAAAGTATAGAGAGTATTAAAGAGCTATTTTTAAATTATAAAATATAAAATTATAAAAAGTTATTAATAATTATATATTATTACTTCCTAATAATTATAATATACTTATAGAATCTTAGGAGTACTATACTAAGTACTAGTAATATATTATTTACTAGTTTATTATTAAAAATGTAATAATTTAACTTTTATTAATAATTATATAATTAATATATTAAGCTATAGAGATAATTTATATACTAATATAATAGGGTATCTATTATGCTATATATAAAAATAAGCCAATTTTACACCTTAAATAAAAAGTTATAATAGTCTAAAGTAGGGTTATAAAAATTCATTATATTCACTAAATATTTTTTACCCCTTAGGGGCTTACTAAGCAGCCCTTGACAGGGTGAATAGAATAAGCTCGGCTTTCTCTTTAAAATAGTATTTTTTCGTATTTTTAGGCCTTATAACTAAAAAGTTATATTATTTTAAAAAAGATAACTTTTTGGATTACGCTTTTCCCAATGTCACCCCCCTGTAGTATTAAAAAAAAATAAAAAAAGTTTCTATTTTATTATAAATCTATTAATAAGTGCTGTTATAACCTATTAAACCTAACCTATTACAGTCGAGCCCGGTATAAATTAGTTTAATAAAAGAATAAATAAGGTAATATTATTCTATTTATTAATTTTTTATTTATTTTTAACGACGAAGTAGGTATTTTACTAAAATTTAGACCTATATTAAGAAATTTTAAAAATAGACTATAGAGTTTAAGTAAATAGTTAAGGCCCTTATAATAAAGCTAAATAACTCTAAGTCTAAGAACCTATAAATTTATTTATATTTTTTTAAATATTTACTCTAGTGTATTATATTAGTAAAAATATTTAACTACAAAAATTAATAAATTAAATAAAATATACTATTTACGTCTATTTCTAGTATTTTTAATTTAATAAAGTTAGAATAGAGAGACTATTTTAGTAGATAAAATTTTTTTTACTAGTAGTATAACTAGAGAAGGAATACTAAAATAATAAAAAGATAGTAAACTTTATATTTTATATATAATTTAGTTTTTATAACTCTATATTTATTTTTTAAAACTATATTTATACTATTTAGACTCTTCTTCTTTAAATATAAGCTAAGCTTATTTAACAGTATTTTTTTTTAAATATTTATTTAATATCTTCTATATTACTATTACCCCTTTATATACTTTTTTAAAAATATTTAATATTAAATACGAAAATTTATAGTAGTATAAAATAAGTTATTATAAACAGTAATTTTCCTTTATAAGTTTTTTAAGAGTTTTAAAGTAATTTTTTTTTAAAACTCTTCTACACTCTATATTAAATTATTTATAAAATTTTTTTATAAATTTATAAAATAACTGCGTAGATTTTATAATTAAAAATTAAATTTAATATTTATATTTTAATTATATAATAAGCCGGTATAGATTTCTAGTAATATATAATTTATTTTAATATAAAAATTCTTAGTCTTAGGAAAACGTATAGAGGTTATAGTATAAAGCCCTTTACTACTTTTACCTAGTTCTACCCGCCTTTTAGAAAGTAGTTTAGGCTTAACTATACCTAAATTTAAAAATACGACTATTTTAGTTCTACTACTATTTATAAAATAATATTACTATATATTTTTCTCTCGGCTCTATATAAAAACGTTTCGAAAACTTTAAAAAACTATTTTTATATTTAATTTAAGACTTTTATTTAAAGTATTTATTTAAATATTAATATACAAAGATATACTATATATTTAACCTTATTATAATATAATTAAAGAGGCCTAATATTAGATATTCTTTTAAAAAAAGTCTAGAGTAGTCTTATTTAGAAATTACTAAAGAAAGGATAATAGTAATTAAAATTTTTAAGCTAACTAATTTTAATTAAGTAAGTATTAGAAGATCTATAGCTCTTTTACTAAAAATAGTAGTAATAAGTAATTTAGAAATAGGTTTCTAAAAAGAATAATAAATATAGTTACTAAGAATTTATATATTATTAAATAAAAGATTATTATTTTATTTTTATCTTTTCTCTTATTTCGTCTCTCTATTAAAATATACTAATAATTTCTTAGCGGGAAATAGGTTTATTTTTATTAATAGCCTCCTTTAAAATAATAAAAATAATAAAATAGTCTATATATTACACTATAACCCTTAAATAGATTTTTAGTATAAATATATTTACCTTAAAAAAACGCAATAATTAAAATTATCTTTATAAAACAATTCTAAATTAAAAGCTATATTTTAAAAATTATATAATATTTTAATTAATAGATCATCCAGCAATTAAATACTTAATTTTTAAAAATTATAATAAATACGGTAAGGTAATAATAGTAATTAAAAATATATTAAAATTATTTCTCTTTAATATTACTCTACTACTAGAAAAACTAAAGTTTATTAGTATTAGTATTATAAATAGTTAACTTAAGTTTCTAGTAGTTACGTTAATATTACTAGTAATATTAATATTACTAGTAAGTTTCGCAAAGCTGGCTAAGATTATAGTAGTATTATAAATAAAATTTATAGTATATAATATAAAATTAGTTATCTTATAAAAACCGCGATATATAGTTATATTTAAAAAGTAAATATATAAATTTTTAACTTTACGCGAAGTAGAAACAGAAGAGTTAATAAATATAATAGTAATTAACTCTAATAGATTACTAAACTTAATTTAGACTATAGTCTCTATTAGTAGAGAGAAGCTATTTACGTATAATAAAAGATAAAATAAAAATACTAGCTTTAGTATTAGAGTTTTATTAGTATATATTATATTTTTTACTAAAACTAATTTAAAAATTATAAGTATTAAGGTAATTATAAAAAAGTATATAACGTATCTATAGGGACTGTTCTAAAATTTCTTTTTTTAAGTTTAGTTAAAAATTTTTAAAAAAATTTATTATAGTTATAATACTTCCGCGACGTTAAAACTAAAAACTAAAAATAATTTTTAATAATACTATTACTAAATAAGAACTAGTAAAAGGATTCCTGAATAAAGTCCTATAAAGATACTTATTAAAGTAAAAGTATAAATATATTTAGTAATAATCCTGTTTTAGATATATATAGCTAGGGATACTATAAAACTTAAAATTAATATTTAAATAAAAGTAATAAAATACTATATATCAAAAATATAAGAAAGCTATAATATAGTAAAATTATATTAATATTTATTTTTATTATAAATAACAATCTTAAAGAGTCTAATTTAGAAACTATAAAATAAAAAATTAAAAGGGATCTAAAAGAGATATAGTAACTAAATTTATATACCGTCTAATATTTAAAAAATAGCTTTAACCTACCTTAAATCTCTAGAATAATAAATTATAATTAAATATTTTTTTAAAAAATATAGTAACAGCTTTATATTATACTAAAAATACTAGTAATATTAATAATACGCCTATACTAAGCAGGTTTAAGGGGGAGTAGAAAAAGGCCGTATAGGATAGGCTAATAATAATGCTAAAGACTACTCTTAAGCCGGAATTTACTTAAGCTAAAATAGACAGAAAGAGAAGAAAAAAAATAATTTATAAATAATAGTAGTAAAGTAATAGTTAATAATATTATAGCTAATAATTAGTTTTTAAATAATACTAATAAAGTTAATACTAAAAACTCTTTAGGTAGTAAAAAAAATATAATTTAAAATATACTAAAGTGTAGTAAAAATAAATATTATAAAATATTTACAATTAGTAAAAGCTATATAAATCTATATAAAAAGGAGAAAATAATTAAAAAAGTAACTTAAAAATATAGCACTAATACTTATTTTAAATATAATAGAAAGAAAGACGTCTAAAAGATCTTTAATAGTATATATATATTATTCTCTTTTCTACTATCTAGTATTAAATTTAGATTTTTAGAGTTATAGAGGCAGCTTAAAAGCTAGACTATAGTAAAAATTAAATTAAAAACTAAGAGAATTAAGAAAGCGCTAGTAATAATAATAACAGTAATAATAACCTAAATAAAATAAAAGGTATAAAAAGAATATTGGCTCCAATCTCTAAAATTATAAAATTATATTAAGAGGCTATAATATATATTACTTATTTTTAAAAAAATTCTAAAACTAAGGCTGTATTCTAATTATTGAATAGAAAAAACAATTAAATTAAAAAGATAAATAAATATAATAGTGTTAAGCTAGTTAATTAATAAATAATTAATTATTAAGAATTAATAGAGTATTATTAAGAGATTATACTATTTATTTACTGCGTTAAAAGGAATCCTGCTAATAATAAAGTATATTAAAGGTTAGATAAATTTATTTATAAGTATAAGTACTTATCGTAATATTAAGGATTATATACTCTCTCTAATTACGGGTTAATTACGTAACTAGATTACCTAATTACCTACCTATTATATATATATTTAATCTTAATTATCTTATTTTATAAATAGTATTAATTTACCTTTTACTTTAAAAATAAGTATTATATAGTTTACTATAATTATAACTCTAGCGCTTTAGAACTATAGAACGATTTTCTCTATATAACTTAATAATAGCAGATACTTATTTTTATATACTTTAATTATTCTTCACTATTATACTATTATATTTAATTATTATACTAAGTTTGTAGATACCTTTTTTAATTTTTTATTAATTATATACTAATTATTTTATTATAATAACCGACTTAATTTTAATACGGCCTTATTAGCTAATAAGCTATTTAAGCTAGCTTAATTAATATATATAATTCTAATTCCTTACTATATAGAAAGAGATCTAAAAAGAAGTTAACCTTAATAAAGAAAATATTACCTCTATAAAAGATTATTAATTATAGTACCCTTTATATTTTATTTAACTAGCTCTTTAAAATACCGATAATCCTATAATTAAAAAATAATATAAAAAAAATTTTAAGGAATATAAAGTATAAGTAAAATAGTATTCTATATAAATAGTAAAATATAAAATACTATTTACTAATTAATCTATAAATAATAATTGCCTTAAGAACCTTAAAGACTAGGTAAATAAAATAGTATACTCTAATATTTTAGGGCTAATAATAATTAAAATCTTTAATTACTAGAAGCTAATACTTTAAGAGATAATATATATACTTAAAGCTAATCTCGTACTAACTAATACTAATATATAAAATTTAGTATAAATATAGTACTATACTTATCTTAAAAAGACTAAGTATATAAGGCAGGATCCTAAGTAATAGTATAATAAATAAAAACTCCTTTATAGAAAAGCGTATATATATAAAATACTTAACATAAAAAAAATAACTATTTGTAATTTTCTAATTATATTAAAGTAAAGGATTATTCCTAACTAAGTATAATTAATAAAATATAATATTACGTATAGTTTAATATTTAAACGACCCCTTTTAACCCTAAATAAGATTAGAAATATCTTTTTTATAATACTTTAGTAGTAGTCTTTACGTACTAATTATAAAAAGAGATTAATAATATTTATAATACTTAGTAGATATAACTCTAATACTAATTTAAGTACTAGTAAAAATTAAAATAAGCGTTAAACTAAGTATAAGCCTACCTATTTATACTTAAAATCTACTTATTACTACTAAAAGTTAATTTATTACTATAGGCTTAAGACTATAATTATAGAAAAATACCTAAAAAGATTATTACTAATTATACTTTTTAGCACTAATAGGAAGAAAATTTTTAATTACTTATAGTAAACTGAATATACTAATCTATAAATAAAAATAGAAAAAAAAACTTTAAAAATTAAAAGGTAAATACTAATATAAAAATAGTATATTTAAGAAAAATTATAGTAACTATTATAGATCTTTTAATACTTATATTAAATAAAAAGTGTATAAAAGTTTATAGTACTATAATATTTAGTACGTACCTTCTCTTAACAAATACTATTTTAAATAGTAGTACTACTATATATTTTATTAATAATATTTTAATACTTATTCCCGGAACGTTTTAAAAAGTAACTAAAATTAAAAGTATTAAAACTAAAATATAGGTATTAGTAATTAGCAGAATAAATAACTAAATTTTAAAATAAGTTTTATATAATATAAATTGTCCTTATATACAGATTTTAATACTTAAAAATATTATAGTAGTAAAAAACTTTTATATTAATATTATTTCTAAAGCTTATTTAAAAAAAATTAGTATTTAATACCTAAATTTTAATTATATTTTATATATATGCACGCTAAAGCAGAATATTATTGTAATAAAACTATAATATAAGTATAATATATATTTATTAAATATAAACTAGTTACTTTTTACTCTATAATTAATACTATAATAGATAATTATAAAACTTAAAAATTATAAATTAATTATTTCTATATTAACAGCGAGTAGATATACTATTAGTAATTAAAGTATTTAAAAAAAGTAGTATTAAAAGTGTTAGTATAGTATATTTAAAATATTAAAAATAATAATATATTTTATTTAAAGTGCGTATACTACTTTACTACTTATATAATATAAGTAATTTTTAAAAAAACTAAGGAAATAATTACCGTAACCCTTTTATTAAGTATTATAAAAATTTTTTAATATACTAATAGGCAGATTAGGTAAGTAATAAAATATAATCCTAAAAAATAGCTTTAGTAGAAAAATCTATAATTATAACTTCTACTTAAAGGGCTTAGAATTAATTATAAAAGTTTTTAAAGACTTTACTAAACTATTTTTTATATAATATAATTTTAATATCTATATACTTATTTAAAATAATAATACTACTATAGTACTATAGTATAGTTGCTTATACTTTAAAAAATAAATAGCTAATTAAAAAATTAAGCTTATTATAACCCTAATATATACTTATAAGCTAAAAAGCAGCGCTAAAAGAATAGGCTAAAAATAATTCTAAAGGCGATTAAAATATAATTAAGTACTAATCTACTTACTAAATTTTAGTTTAAAATAATAAATACTATAATATAATTATATAGAATAAGTCTATTATTATTATATAAAATATAATTACTAAATAAAGTATTTAATAACTAGTTTAAATAGTTCTTTAGATAGTAAAATCCTATAATTATAAAAAATATAATAGCAGATTTACGCTATAATTAAAATAAAATCTACGTATACGGCTACTATACTTACTTTTTAAATAAAAAATACTTAGTAGACAATAATAAGCGTAGATTTAAAGATAAACCTATAAAACTATATTAGGTATTTAGTAAGCTATTATTCTATTAATATCTATAAAATATAAGTCCTAGTACTTCATTAAGTAATTATAACTTAAAATATTATTTTTAATAAAGAGCTCTTCTATAAAAAATTATTTAATTATAAAATACCTAAGAAAGAAATAATTTTAGTTATTAAAGTATTTTATAAAAATAGGTTTATAGACTTAGGCGTAGTATTTAATAATATACGCTTACTAAGCTAGTTAAATAAGTAAATAAAAAATAATAAATATTTAAATTCTAATTATAAACTTAAAAGTGCCAATTATAGTTAGCGTAAAAAAGTAGTAAGCTAGACTTTTTTTAGTACTACTAAGAATTTAGTAGCTATATAAAATAATTACTTAACTAGTAATTATGTAAAAATTTATACAATATTAAATAAATAATTAAGACTTATACAGGGGGGTGACAAAAAAAAAGATTAATTAAAAAAGATACCTTTTTTAAAAATTTATATAAAATAAATTACTAAGCCTAAAAATACGTAAATAATACCGTTTTAAAGAGAAAATAATAGAGACTTATATAAGAATATTAGTTACGTTATATTTATTACCTATAATAAATTAAAATTACCTAAATAAAGTAATTTTTTTAACCCCTTCTTTAGGTTCCTATAACTTTTTAGTTAGTGAATGTATTTAACTAAAATTTTAACTATACCCTTTTAGGCCTAGCGTAGGTCACGTGACTAAGGTTTCAAACTATATTAGTAATCTAATTATATAATTATATTAATTATAAAAATATTGCTAAGGCTTATATAATTACTAATTACGTGATATATTATTAATATTATAGTATATTATAATATCTTTTAACTTTTATAAACCTAAACTCTTATTTCCTTAAAATGGCGCCAAATTTTACAAAACTTAAATCTAAAGTTAAACTTCTTTTTAAAGGAAATAATTCTCCTTCTTTAATTACTACTACTTTAAATAAGCCTTAATAAAGTATTTATAATACTATACAAAGAATTAAAAGAAAGGAGAAAGTTAATTATAATATAAAAAAGATTAAAAGGGGTAGAGTCTCTAAGGTAACTCAAAGAGAAAAAAGAGTTATTAATAGAAACTTAACTAGAAGCCCTAAAAAAGAAAATAAAAGACTATTAATAGATAATAGTCTAAATATCTTAAAAAGATCCTTACAAAGGATTTTAAAAGAGGAGGATTATAGTATTAATATAAGTAAAAAAAAACTAATAATTAACAAAGAAAACGCTAAAAAAAGGTTAAACTATGCTAAAAAATAATTAAAAAATATAAAAAAGATAAATTTAAAAAAGATTATATTTTCTGATAAGTTAGCAATACAAAGGGGACAACAAAATAAATAATATTATAGAAAAAAGAATAATAATAAAGTTAGAAGAGAACTGGCTGTTAGCTAATTATAAAGTAAGTTATTTTAATTTTTTAAAATATTAAAATATATAACTTTTTATATATTTTTAAGTTATAGTTTTAGTTTTTTAATATTATTTATATTAATTATTTTATAGGACAAGACCTTAAACTACAAGTTTAGGGTGCAGTTTAGATAAAAGGTAGAAGTAATTTAGTATTTACTAAAATACCTAATTCTTTTACTTCTTTTACTAGTAAGGACTATATAAATAAAGTCCTTATACCTAAGGTTAAACCCTCTATAAAAAGGGGTAAGTACCTTAATAGGTTTTTTAGTTCTTTTTTTAATATAATAATATATATATATATATATATTATTATATTATATTATAGTTATAAACTTTATACTAATATTAATTTAGGTTAGTAATTTTAACAAGATAACGTCCCTATTTATAAAATAAAGGACGTTTTAAACTGGTTTAAAAATAATAAAATTAAAATATTTCTTTATCCAGCCTATAGTCCTGATTTAGCCCCTATAGAAAATAAATAGAGTTATTAAAAATAAGGACTAAATAATAATAAAGAGGCTAGTTTAGGTGTAGGATCTAGTATACAAAGTATAGAGGCCTTTAAAAGAGTTATTAATAAAGAGTAGTAAAATATACTATAAGAAGTTATTAATAACTGTATTTTATCTCTTCCTAACTGTTATAAGGCAGTTATAGAAGCTAAAGGCTACTATACTAAGTATTAGTAATTTATTATTTACTAGTTTATTATTAAAAATGTGAAAAAGTGACTTTTATATATAATTATATAAATAATATATAAATATATAAAAATATCTAATATACTAAGAAAACTTAGTATCTATTATTATATATATAAAAATAAGCTAATTTTACACGTTAAATAAAAAGTTATATTAACTTAAAGTAGGGTCCTAAAAATTTTCTATGTTTACTGATTTTTTTTTACCCCTAAACCTCTTAGTAAGCAGCCCCTAACAGAGTGAATAGAGTCCACTAGTCTTTCTCTTTAAAATAGTATTTTTTTCGTATTTTTAGGACCCCTAGTTAACAAGTTATATTATTTTAAAAAAGGTATCTTTTTTAATTAATCTTTTTTTTGTCACCCCCCTGTCACTTTAGAAGCAACGCTAATACTAAATACTACTTAAAATAATTTTATAAAAAATTAGGAGGTACCTAATAGCTACTAAAAATTATATAAAACTAAAAAAACTAGTTTATTAAATCTTAGAAATAATTTTTAAAGTTTAGAGTATAATTACTTTATAGTTATTTTTTAAATTAAAAATAATACTTCTACTATTATAAGTAAAGTAAGAATATTACTAGCTTAATATTATTAAAGGCGTAATTAAAGGTAAGTAACGTAATTAAATAGAAGGCTATAGTAGTAAAAACCTAAAATTAAATATATAAATTTACCCTTCTATAGAAAGTAACTTAAGAATAATAATTTAGGTAATTAGCTAGGGGGTAAAATAAATTTTATAAGTACTTTTACAGTAATCGCGGATTTATAAAATAATAATTTTTAAATTAATTTTACGTATATATTTTTTTTAGCACTATAGAGGTATATACTAAGTTATAAATATATATTACTTTTAATACTATAGTAATAGCCGTAATACTTAAAAAAATATTAAAAATATTATTTTTTATTTACTCTACCCGCCGTAATCTATATTATATATATAAAAATAATCTTCCTTTACTACCTATAATATAAAAGCAGTTTACTTTATATCCTCTTAGTAATAAATTTAAATAATTTTTATATATTAAGATTAATACGCTTCTAAAGAAAGAAATTTAAAAAAAATTATAAAAGAAGAAGTAAATAGCTAATTTTTATTATTAAAATAGGTCTAGACCTATAAATTTAATTAAGATAGGTATTTTATTAAATATAAAGTATATATTATCGTAAAAGGTAATTTCTAGAAAATTAATTTTATATATTTAATATATATTATTATACTTATAGTAAGATTATTTTATACTATAATAATACTTATAATAAAATTTAATCTAAAAATTCTATAATATAATATTCTTACAGTATTTTTTAATACTTTAATATTAATAGAGAATCCGGTAATATATAAATTAATTAATAAATTTAAAAAATAAAGTATATACGTTAGACTTAATTAAGTATTATATAGCCTACGAGACTTATTTTATTTTTAGTATAAAAAACTTTTAAGCTTACTATATACTATTAGGTATATAATATTAAAAAAAAAGCCTTATCTCTTTTTTAATGAAAAAAAGATAGTTTTTATTTTATTTTATATAAATAATATTCTGCTACTATATTATAAAAATTATAAAGTAATAATAAAACAGCTCTAAAGCTATATTATTTTAAAATATAAAATTAAAGTAATAGGGCCTATTTAATAATTTTTTAGAGTTAGAGTAATCTATAATTATAAAAATAGAATAATTATATTTATCTATAATATATATATTAATAAGATTATAAAAAAAATTACTTTTAATAATTGTAGTAGCTTCTTTAAAACGTCTCTTCTTTTAAAGAAGCTTATTAAGTTTACTAAAGAAGCTTTTAAATAGGATATTAAGTAATATTAGAAATATATAAAATTAGTTTTATATATAATAATTATACTTTAACTAAATATTATATTTATAATTTTAAAGCTATTATAGTTTCTAATAAATTTAAGTCTATAATACTTTACTACTATTAATAGGGTAATTATTTACCTATATTATACCCGCTGGCAGGCAATTTAATATAGATAATATAAGAAATCTAATCTTATAATTTATAAAAACCTATTATTTACTAATAATTCTAAGATAAAAAGATTATTTTATAGCTATATTATAATAATATTCGGGGGTATAATTTTTTAGAAACTAGTTAGATAGACTATAATTACTATTTTAATAATAAAAGTTAAGCTAATTACTTTAAAGTATATAAGTAAAAAAGTAATAGCTTTAAAACGCGTTTTTTATAAAATTATATTTAATTTAAAATTTATTTAGAGAATCTACTGCGATAATTAATAGATAATTAGACTTATAATTAAAGCTAATAAAAAAATTATAACTTAATTACACTATATTAATATTTAGAATATATAACTATATTAAGAATATATAAATAAATTATTTAAGATAATCTATTTATAAACTAGAAATATACCTACTAATAAATTAATAAAGACGCCTACGTAATAATAATTTATATAATTTAAAAAGCTACTTAATTTATAAAATATTTAATTACTAATTATTAGATAAGTAGAAAGTAGAGAGAAGAGAGTCTATTAAATTTTATCTATCTTAAATAAAAGAAACCTAAATAAAAGAAATCTAAAAAGATAAAAAAAAATAATTTTAAAGAGGTTATTTAGTAAAATTTTCTAGATAGGTTTAAAATAAAAAAAATCTATTATAAGAAGAGTAGATAATTATAACTATAGTATAGCTAAAGTCTTATTAAGTAATTTATATAATTATTTATACTTATACCTCTAAGCCTTACTTAAATAGAGATGCCCGCTTAGAGTCTAAAATAAATAAAAATAGCTTAAAGTCTAAAGTAGATAGAAGTAACTAAAAGTCTAAAGAGAAAGATTCTAGTTATAGGGATATAACTTACTTTTTATTTTTTAATACTTTAGTAAATAATTATAATTATACTACTACTACTTTAATTTTATATATATATTATAGCCCCTTAAGAACGAATTAGAGCGCTCTTAGCTTAGACTTAAAATAAATTTATTTAAATAGTTAGTAAGATCTTCCTCTAGATTAATATATTAGCCTATTATTTAAATATAATTATTAGTTATCTACTATTTAAATAGATAATAGCGGGGTACTAAATAAAAATTAGTAATAGCTAAAATACGCCTAAAAAAATATTTATAAGCTAGATTACTATAGCCCTAGCTATTGGAAATAAGACCTAAATATTAATTTTAATTAAAAAAGTTTAGTAGACTTTAATTACCTAATAATACTATTTAGGCGCCTAGTACTAAAAAAGTCTAGTTCTATTTAAGAATTTTACAGGTAGTCTTAAAAGCAGATATAATTTTATTATTAAGCTATAATATATTAGTATAATCTATAAACTAAAATTTAAAGAATAATTACTTATTTTAGGGTTTATAGTATTATATTTAATTATAAGCTTAATAAAAGTTATATAGATAGTATAGATACTAATAAAACTATAATAATTAGTAATATATAATAAATATATAATTAGTAAAATATATAGTAAATTATATATATAGACTACGTAATAATAGTAGTACGTATATATATAATTAAGATTGTTAAAATAGGCTTTTATTAAATTACTAGATAGAGCGCTGGGTATATAAGCTTTATAGTTTAAAATAAGTTACTTACTAAACTTAATAGGTAACTTCTTTTTATTTTTAATAATTATTTAACTACCTCCGCTCTACTCTTTATTATTATTTAAGGTTAGAGTATTATTATTATTATTATCTAATTTAAAAGGATTAAAAGAAAAAGTAGCTTTTATAAGTTAATTATTATAACTATTATAACTACTATAACTATAGCTACTATATTACTATTAGTTTTAAGTAAAAAAATAAGTACTAAGACGTTCGGAAGTACTTTATAATTAATTAGTAATATTTAAATAGATAGAATAAAATAATAATAGTAATATTACCTACTATAATAAAAATTATTACGAACTAAAAGGAAGAAAAGAAAAATAATTTAAATAATTATTATACCTCACTAGCGCAGCAGAGCCGCATTTATTTATATAACTTATTACTTATCTACTACGCCTATAATTTTACCTACTTACTAAATATAAAAGACACTATTAGTTAAAATAAAAAATAATAACTAATTATAGAATAATATAGGAAATAAATTTTATTTAAAATAGACTAATAAAATAAGCCGCTATAAGTAATTAGTTAAGTAGATTACCTAAAACTGTAGACTTAGTATAAGAAGAAATAGTATTTAAATCTTTAAAAAAAAGATTTAATAAAGAGAACTAAGTACGCCGTAATTATTATAATAGGATATTATAAGAATAGAATTTACCTTAAGCGATTTTTAGATATACTTACTATTTAAATATAACTTATTTAGGGGGTATATTATAATATTAAGACTTATATACCCTTTTTAATTACGGGTTAATTACGTAACCAGGTTACCTAATTACTCACTTATTATATATATATTTAATCTTAATTATCTTATTTTATAGATAATATTAATTTATCTTTTACTTTAAAAATAAGTATTATCTAGTTTACTACAGTACTTAAACTAAAAGATATATTTAAAAGTAGTTATTTTAAAGTAATTAAAACTAGTAAAACATACCCCCGCTAAAAAGCTAGTAACGTTTATATTTACTAAAAAAGTAAAAATATTACTAAAATCTATAACTAAATAAAAACTAAATTTAACTAAAAAAAGTAAAAAAATAATAGTAATAGTACTAATAGAGACTACTAATATATATAAGCGCCTAATAATAATAAAATATCTATTTCTTATTAAATAAGAGGTGTAGAAGAATTCTATAGCCTTTAAAAATATAGTAAATATTAGAGAAAAAGTAGTTAAGGCCTATTTAAAATAGCTACTAAAGGCCGAGCGTATTAATATATAAATAAAAAAATATAACTATTTACCTAAAAATTAAAAAGAGTTTATTTAAATTAAAGAGATTACTTCTAAAAAAAAGTAATAATCTAAAAAGATATTTAGACTAAACTATTTAAATTAAATATAAAAATAGTAGTTATAGGTTTCCTAATTAGTTAGGCTATAGAGCTATTTAGAAAACTAAAACTAATAAAATAATAAAAGATTTTTTATTAATAATAAATTTAAAATACTTTATCTAAAGGAAACTAAACACCTATATTAAACTAAAGTTCTTAAAAGTCGCTTAATAAAAGTAAGTAGTTTAAAAATTTAGGAGACGCTATAGAGGTTAAAAAGCTTAAAAAGTAAAAAGAGCTTTATAAGCCTAAATAGAAGAAAAAGTAATTTTATTAATTTTAGTACTAGCTATTTATTAGATAAAAATTTAGTATAACTTAAAAAGATTAAAAATTAAATAATAAATTTTAAAGTAAAATTTAAAAAGATATTTATAAAAATAAGTAAAAATATTAATATAATAAATCGTAAATTTTTAAAATAAATAAGAAACTATTTTAAAAGTAAACTCTTTTAAAATTATAGATTTATTTAAACTTGGTAATAATTAGTATTAATTAATATAATATTAGTTAATAGGCTAGCCCCTAGGTTATATAAATAATAGATTTTAGTTTTATAGCTAATTTAATTAAACGTTATAAAATAGTAACGTTTTATATAAGTACTATAGGTAAATTTTTAATAAATAAAATCTTATATACGCGTTACTTAGGTAGTGAAAGTAAATAAAAATAGTTATATTTTTATTACAGAAATACTTAACTATATTAATTAAACTTTAAACCTCTATTAAATACTAAATAAAGAGTATGATTTCTTTATATTTAATATATAGCGCAGTATAAGGCAAAGCCTAAAAATTTTTTAAAAAAAATATAAAAACAATAATAAAATATAGCTAGCTGCCTTCTTACTATACTAGCGCCTAATACCTTAATTAAAGTTTTATTTACCAATATATTATATAGTAAAAAAGCGCCTTTTTTTATAAATATATAATATAATTATGGCATTTATTCTCGGTATTAAACTAACTTAGTAATAGATTTTTAAAAAATAAAAATTAAAAACCTATTTTTAAAATTAACCTATAAACTTTATTTTAGCTAATAATATAAACGAAACGTAGTCTTTAAAATAGTTTTAAAAATAATTATTTCTATTACGCTATATTTATTTTTAAACTCTATATACTGTTTTTTTAGGTTCCTAAAATCTGTATTTAGTTTTTTAACTCTTTTATCTACTTTAGTTTTATTACTTCCTCCCTTTAAATAGTAAATTTTATTTTAAAGTCTCTAAATAGTATTTACACTTTTATTATATTTATTTATTAGATTATTAAGCTAATTATTTAACTCTTTTAGATACCTTATAATATAGTAGTCGCGCCTTTTAAAAATATTAAATTTATAGTTAAAATAATAACTAAAATAACTATTGTACCCACTAATATAAATTAAATTTTAAAAGCACTTTAGAATTACTTACTAAGTAGGCTATATAGAGAAGGTTTCTCTTTTATATTTAAATATTTTATACTCTTTTTCTCTATATTTATTTTATAATAACTTTTATTATCTTTATATTCTAATATTAGCTAGATATTCTAATTATATTAGAGAATAAACTAAATAATATATAAAGAATTACGCGCCTACGTAGTTATATTAACTACTTTAAAAAAGCTCTTAGAATTAGTTTTATATAATATACTCTAAAAGTAGTTAATAGTTTTTTAAAAAATAATAATATTCGCACGTACTATATTTTAATATAAAAGAAAAAATTCTATAATAGTACTATTAGAGTTACTTATAATTAAAAAAATAGTAATAAAAACTAGTACTTTTTAGAGAAATAAATAGTTTAAGAAATATTATTTAAAAAGTATAAAACTTTTTTATATTCTGTTTTCTATTACTTAACTAATAGAAAATCTTAAGATAGACTTCTACGCCTTAAATAAATTATATACTTATAACTAAAAAAACGTAAGCTATATTAATACTATATTTTAATACTACTATAATAAATATATAACTCTTTCCTTATATATTTTAAGGCAGAAATACGCGTAGCTAATTTAAATAGCTTTACCTATATTTACTAAACTATAAGAATATACTAATACCCTAATATATATTTTAGTATTTTATTTTAGTGGTATAGGGCTTAGAGTTTATATAGCTGAAACTATATTTTTATACTATAAGCTCTAAATCTATTAAGACGAGTATAGAGCTATATAAAAATCTTAGCTAAAGCTTTTATAAGTATTTATATATTTTATAAACCCCTTTTACGTAATTTATAAAATTAATTCCAGTAATTTATAGGTATTTATTTAATATAATTACTAGTCCTATACTACTATAGTAATACTCTACTAATAACTATACTTTAATACTATATCTAAAGATATATTTATATAGACTTTTAGATAGTAAAGTTTCTAAATATCTAAAATTATAAACTAAAAACGCAGTTAATTAATTTATAATTTTAATCTATTTGTAGTAATAGTAATAATATATTATAAATAATATAAGAGTTAGTAAGCCTTTATAATTATAAAAATATAGACTTTTGTCTATTTATACTATCTCTTTATATTTTCTAATAAATTAAGGTTAAGGCTTACATACTTAGAATACTTTTTTTATATAATAATAATATTGTTTCTACTATTATCTCTTATAGTTTTATAGTAATAGAATAAGTATTTTTACTTTTTAGTAGAGTATACTTCTAGGCGTCGTATATATATTATAAAATTATAGTAACCCTAACATCGTAATAATTTTTAGCTATTTTTACTAACTAACGCTATAATTAGTTATACTAAAAAGTTATTATTAATAATTATAATTACTATACTAAAATACTAGTAAGGCCTTATTTATACGGCACTTCTATTATAAATAGGCCTTAAAATAGCTTAGATAAATTAGTTAAGTATATAAAATAGATAAAAAACTAAAATATTTAGTGTATAAGTACTAATTAAGTTATAGCTAATTAAATATTTCTTAGTTTATCTCTATAACTCGTTTCCTCTTTAAAATAGTATTGGCTATTCTTATTATTTATATTATTTACTACTTAGTTAGGCTAATTTTAATTAGTGGCTTATATACTAGGATTTTAAGCCGTATAAAATACATAAAACAAATATAATACTTAGAGTGAATAGGCACTAAAAAGGATTTTAGCTACTATATTTAACTTTACTTAATTTACCTTATTTATAAATAATATAATAGTAGTTATAATACTAATTATCTTTACTAGGTAATTTAGTTAAATAGATCTATTTATTATATATATACTTAAGTAAATTATTAGCATAAATATAAAAACCCCAATTAAAACCTATTATTTAGTTAATTTAGAGTATAAATAGCTTACCTACTATTTTTATATTTTATTTATAGCTTTTTTATTACGTATCTACTATATATAGCAATTATCCTGTTAACTATATATAATATTAATTTTTTTTAAAAAAACCCCTTAATATAAGATTTATTAGACTTTTTTATCTAAACTAAACAAATAAAAATATTTTTTATATATAAATTAGTAGTTTTTTTTTAATAGACTACTAGTTTCTGTAGTACTTTTATATTAAAAGTTTTATTAATATAAGAACTTAGAGTAAAATAATTAAGAGTATTAAAGTATACTAATACTTTTTATTATTATAAACGTAATTACAGTACTATATAAACTATATAAAATAACTATAATTTTATACTCTATTTTATTAACTAAGCCCAAAATTAACAGCCGCTATAAAATTTTTTTAGTATATATTTAATCTTTTTTATTATATAAACTTACGTAAACTAGACTTATATATTTATATAATTACTATATACTTTTAGCTTTTATTTTTTTAGTATTACGCGCTAAAATATTAAAAGAATTATAGCTATACTCTATTTAATACGTAAAAATAGTAATAATTTATAAAATATAATTAAGTTAAATAGTTAAACGTTTTAAGAATAGAATCTATTTAAAAAATTTATACTACTATAGATAGTAAAAACTAATAAATATATTATTAGCCTTATACGAGACTATTACTACCCTTTATCTTTAAGCCTATATAGAACCTCTGCCTAATTTTTTTTTATAAATAGTTCTGTACTATTAAGATATTAAATATAGAAGTAATATTAGGAGAATTAAGTTAAAATATATAAAATTTTTAACGGGAGTTAGCCTAAAGTAAATATAATATATATTAAAGTACTAGTAAAAAAAGTTAAATAGTGTATAAAAGCCGTACTACTGTATTAATTAAAAATTAGTAGAGCTAATAAACTAAATATAAAAAAACTAAAAATAAACTAGTAATATATTTAAAATATAATTTTTTTAAGAGAACTATTTTATTTTATACTATTATTTAGTTTTAGTTTTATTATTAGATTCGACTTTCAGCCTATTTAAAATTATTTATAAATAATTATTACCTCTCTATATAATATTAGAAAATTAAAATTATTAATATATTTTCTTTATTTAACCCCGTAAGGCTGTATAATATAAAAAAAGCGCTTAAGTAGTATTAATATAAGATTAAAGTTAAGGATTTAAAAACTAATAATTTTAAATAGCTCTTTAAGTTTGTCGGGACCCTTTTAAAGTATAGTAAATACTAAAAAGATATTATTTTTAAGTAAATATATAGTTTAAGAGAATTTAAAGTTTTTATAAATATTTTTAAAAAAGAAGTTAGTATATTTATAAAGAAGAAGAAAGCTAGTAAAGAGATTAAGAGTAAGAAAAATAAGTTAAAGTAAGTAAAAAATAGATTTAATAATAATAAAGACCCGTAGAAGAGATTACACAGTAAACATTTTAAGTATAAAAATAATAAATTAAAATATGTAAAAAGTAAATTTAATAATAATAAAGACCTATAGAAGAGGTTATATAGTAAAAATTTTAAAAATAAAAGTAATAGGTTAAAAAGAGTAAAAAAAAGTGAGTCTAAGTATAATACTAGTAGGTCGAATAAATTACGCAGTAATAACCTTAAAAATAAAAATAATAAGTTAAAGAGAATAAAAAAAAATAAGTCTAAAAATAATACTAGCAGACTAAGGAGGTTGTATAGTAAGAAGGCTAAAAATAAAAATAGTAAATTAAAATAGTAAAAAAGAGTATAAATAATAGTAAAACTAGTTATACTAGTTATAGTTTTAATTTTTTTTATATTTTTGTATAATTATTATTCTAATTTTATTAATTTTTATAAACTAGTTTCTTATTCTTTCTTAATTTTAAGTTTTAAACTTAATTTTTATACTAAAAACTATATTATTACTAGACATTTATAATAATATTAAAAAATTATTTTCTTATACTAGCTAATATTACTAAATAGTTACTCTTAGTAAAAAGAGAATTATTTTATTATACTATACCTGTTAGGACTTACTAGTACTATTAGTTTTAAGTTAATAATATTTTAGTTAAAAATATAGCGCAGTTTATACGTATTGTATATTTTTATTTTAAAAAAATAGACTTTTTTAGTATAATTATATAGTCTAGTATAAGTCCTAAATAGAGTAAATTATTTTTAATAGCCTATTAGTTTTATTATATATAAAAGCTTTTAGGGGTAAACCGGAACTATAAAATATAATAAAGTAAAAAATTACTACCTACTATTATAAAATATATCTAGCCTAATATAATTTTTTTATTATATATAGGGTAAGACTAGTTTAGGTATTTTTTTTATATCCTTTTTACACCTTACGGCGTTAGTTTAGGTTAAATTTTAAAATATATTCCTTTAAAGCGGTAGGTATTTTAAAAATATATTATAAGTATTTATTCTTCTAAAGAATTAAAGTTTAAAAAAAAGAATATTAAAAAAAAATATATATTAACAATTTATAAATCTACCTATATAGTATATAATTTTTAGTATACCTATTTATTATATATAAAGATATATATAACTATTAATAATTTAATAGTAATAAATTACTAAATATAAAAAATAGTATACAAATTATACTATTATAAAACTTTTTATTTTATAATCTAGCTCTATATATTACTATTAGTTTTATTAGAGTACTATAACTGCAGTTTTTAATTATTTTAATTTTATATTTTTTTTTATTCTCTCTACTTAGCCTGTTTATTTTAGTTTATAGATCTTTATTACTATTACTAAAAAATCTAATATCTAATATCTACTTTTACTTTAACCTAAACTAGATCTTTTCTTTTTATATTTTAACAGTAGGATTCTAAAACTTAAAATATAAATATATATCTATTATCTCGTTTTAAGTATTTAGTTTAGGGATAATAAAATTCTCTAGATCTATAAAAGTAAACATTCTTTAGTAGACGCAGTAGATATATTTAGCTAAATTTTTTTTTATATAAAACTAAAACCTAAACTCTACTTATAATCTAAAAAGAGATAAAAAAAGACTTTTTAGTACTACTATATATTTTATAAATTTTTCGCTTATATTAAAAAAGACTACCTAAGTAAGTAAAGCCTTAGAGCTTTTTACAGCCCTTAATATTATATTTATATAAATAATTATATTTATTTATATATTAACTATATACTGGCTTAGTAATAAATTTAAGGATAAAAAAATAGTAATACTTACATCTATTAATACTTTTACTTAAATATAATATTTATATATTTCTAGTATTTATAAATTATTTTACTTTTTTTATTTTTTAAAGACTTCTTAAATCGCTACTATGAATAATTCCTTTATAGTAAAAGATTATTATTTTTATTTATAAATAAATAATCTTTTAAAATATTTTATAAATATTTAATAAAGCTGCCGATTAAAAATTTTTACTTATAGATTAATACTTTAGATAGTAATCTTAAAGCTAATATACTAGCGAAAGTAAATATATTTATTAAATTAAAATTAGATAGCGTACGCTTGTATTTTATAATTTATATATAAATTAGTAACGTATCTAGTAAATAGTTTTCCTATATTATAAAGCGGGTTTATAAAATTATTAATATTAATATTAATATAAATATTACTATTTAACTATAGTACCTAGAGCGGTTAAGGCCTTTATTTATAAATATTAAAAAAGTAATCTAGTTAGGGCGTAGTAAACTTTTTAATATTTACTACTTGGTTTCTAAGTATAACTTTTATATTAAGTATAGTTAAATAACTAACGCTATAAAGTTACTATAGTAAAAGTATAAATAACTAGTAAAAAGGCCTAATTTAAATTTAGTATTAGAAAATTATATATTTTTATATATCCTTCCTAAAGATTCTATTTTTAAATACTATACTAGTTTTTCTAAATAGTAGGTACTACTATAAAATAAGCTTATAGTATTATTAGACTATAGGGCTAAATAAGTAATAAATTTAATAAAATTCTTTTTAAACTTATAGGCAGAGTAATATTATATATTACTTAGTCTATTTAGGAATTCTACCTAAAAGCTAAAAATATATCTATTTATAAGTAGTAGTATAAATTATATAAATTTCTATAATATAAGCTATAGTAGCGATGCGTTCATTTAATATAAAACTAAATAAAAGAACTAGTCTCTATTTAGCTCTTTAGTCCTTCCTTATTAGTTAGGCTAGTTATAATTTTAAGTTATTATTTTAGTTTAGCCTTATTAGACTCTAAAGTAGTTATTAAAAAAAAACCTATAAATTAGTTAAAAATATTTTAAAACTAGCTATACTAGTATTTATATAAATAAGATTATCTAATAAGCCTTATTTTTTATTATTATCTTTTACTACCTTTCTGTGGCCTAAACAGACTTTATCTAACTAGAATTTTAAATAGGCTCTAGCGTTAGCTAAGCCTAAATATATCTACGTAATAATATAAGTATAAATTAAGTCTATTATTCTACTTTATAATATATAATAAACTTTAATTTAGTTTATTACTAATTAAAGTTAATAATATTTTAGTAAATTTATATAAGAATAGTGTAAGTTAGTACTATCCTATATTAATTAGCCTAAGAGTAGTACTTAACAAAGTACTTATACTAACTTATACCTATAAACTAAAATAATTTTTTATTAAATATCCTAACTTCCTTAAAAATATTATATTATTGCTTTATTTAATTATTATTTTAATTATAAAATTCTTTAAACCTAACTAAAAAGAATGTTTATTTTTATATATAGGGGAAAACCTAAAACTAAATTTAATATTTATATACTACCGACCGCTAAATAATAAAGATATTAAAAAAGTATATATATTTTCCTTAGAGGCAGTATTAAAATAGGTAAAGCTTTTAATTAATAAAGCACCTTTATAAATAAAGTTATATTTTTTTTACTACTATATTTAATTCTTACTATATGCGTTCAGACGATAGCTTAGAGTAAAATATTAAAAAGAAAACCCTCTTTTATTAAATAAATTAAAAAATAACGAATCTTAATAAGGCTAATTTTATTATCCTCTATTTTTATTTTAATATTCCTAGCTCTATTTTACTATTACAGGGGGGTAAAAAAAAAGCGTAATTAAAAAAGGTACCTTTTTTAAAGTTATATAACTTTAAAATTAGTAAGCTAAAAAATAGGAAAAAAATCGTATTTTAAAGAGAAAGACTAGTAGATTCTATTTACCCTATTAGGGGCTGCTTAATAAGGGGTTTAGGGGTTAAAAAGAATTAGTAAATATAGAAAATTTTTAGAGTCCTACTTTAGGCTATTATAACTTTTTATTTAAGGTGCAAAATTTCCTTATTTTTATAAATATTATAATAGTATCTATATTATATAAGTATATAAAATATTTTTATATATTTATGTATTAATTATATAATTATATATAAAAGTTACTTTTTCAAATTTTTAATAATAAACTAGTAAATAATATATTACTAGTACGTAGTATAGTAGCCTTTAGTTTTTATAATTACCTTATAACAGTTAGGGAGTAATAAAATATAATTATTAATAGCTTTTTAAGGTATTTTATTCTACTCCTCTATAATAGCTCTTTTAAAGACCTTTATACTATTTAAACTATTTCCTACACCTAAATTAACCTTTTTATATTTAATTAGCCCTAATTTTAATAAACTCTATATATTTTCTATAGGGGCTAAATTAGGACTATAGGCTAAGTAAGGAAATAGTTTAATTTTATTATTTTTAAACTAAGTTAAAACGTCTATAGTTTTATAAATAGAGACGTTATCTTATTACAATTACTAACCTAAATTAATATTAATATAAAAATTATAATTATAATATAATATAATTATATATATAAATATATATTATTATCATATTATTAAAAAAAGGGTTAAAAAAGGATTATAAAACTTACCCCTTTTTATACTTAGTTTAACCTTAGGTATAAGGACTTTATTTATATAGTCCTTACTAGTAGAAAAAGTAAAAGAATTAGGTATTTTAATAAATACTAAATTACTTCTAACTCCTACCTAAATTGCACCCTAAACTTATAGGGTAAGATCTCGGCCTATAAAATAATTAATATAATTAATATTAAAAAACTCAAACTATAACTTAAAAATATATAAAACGTTATATATTTTAATATATTAAAAAGTTAAAATAACTTACTTCGTAATTAGCTAACGGCCAATTTTCTTTTAACTCTATTATTACCCCTTTTTCTATAGTATTCCCTTTTAGCTTTACCCCTTTATATTAGTGACTTATTAGAAAATATTACTTTTTTAAAATTTATATTTTTTATATTTTTTAATTTTTCTTTAGCGTAGTTTAATCTTTTTTTAGCATTTTCTTTATTAATTATTAGTATTTTTTTACTGATATTAATAGAGTAGTCCTTATCTTTTAAAAAAAATTATAAAGTCCTTTTTATAATATTAAAACTATTTTCTATTAATCTTCTTTTATTTTTATATTTAGGACGTATAGTTAAGTCCTTATTAATAACTCTTTTTTCTCTTTTAGTTAACTTTTTTATTTTACCTTATTTTACCTTTTCTATATTATTATTATTATTATCTTTTTTATTATTTTTATCTTTAATACGTCTTATAGCGTTATAAATAGTACTTAGTAATTTATTTATAGTAGTAGTAATTAAAGTAGGTAAATTATTTATATTTAAAAGAAGATTAACTTTAAATCTAAGTTTTAAGAATTTTGGCTCTATTTTAAGGAAATAGGAGTATAAGTTTATAAAAGTTAAAGATATTATAATATAGTATAATATTCATAATACATTACGTAATTAATAATTATTTAAGCCTTAGTAATGTTTTTATAATTAATATAATTTTATTATTAGATTACTAATATACTTCGAAAATATAGTTACGTGACCTATACGAGGCCTAAAAGGGTATAGTTAAAATTTTAATTAAATATATTTACTAACTAAAAAGTTATAAGAACCTAAAAAAGGAGTTTAAAAAATTACTTTATTTAGGTAATTTTAATATATTATACGTAATTAATAACTAGTAAGTAAAATACTAATAAAATTTACTGTAATCTTTTCTTTAAAACAGTATTATTTACGTATTTTTAGGCTTAGTAATTAATTTTATATAAATTTTTAAAAAAGGTATCTTTTTTAATTACGCTTTTTTTTTTACCCCCCTATAAGACTAGACTATTATTTCTAATCTAAAATAATTATTATATATTACCTAAAAGAATATTATTACCTTAGAAACATCTAATATATATATATAAAATATAATATTCTACTACTAAATAATTTTAATATACTTATTAAAACAGCAATAGTAAAGCTTAAGGAGATTTTAAAATAAAAAAATCTATTAGTATAAAAATATATATAGTTATTCTTAGCTAATATGTATAGTAGAATTAGTTTTTAATAATAATAGTATTATAGTATACCGCTTAATTTAAATTTTTTTACTAGCTTAATTATTAATAGACCTAACTTATTTTTTTTTATATTTTTATTATATTAAAATTATTAGAAAGATAGTTATTTATTATAGCCTTATTAATTATTTATAAACTAGTTTTTTTATCCTTTTTTAATATAAGTTTTTAGTTTTATATTTATAACTACACGATTACTAAATAACTATAATAATAAATACTAAAAGTTTCTTTCCTCTTACTAATCTAGAAGATATAAATTTAGGCAAAAAAGGTTAGAGTTACTAGAAATATAACTAAACTATTTATTATTAGAAGGGCTTTATTTAGGGACCTTCTAAAAGACCTTTTTTAAAAAAATTATTATAAAGTAATTTTAGCGCTAGTACTATTTATAATATAATTTCTATTATTAAACTCTTAAAAGAATATATATTTTTTTTACTAAATACTTAGTTTTAGTAGTAATTACTAAAAACTTTTATAAATATTTTATATACGCTAAACGTTAGTTATTAATAATATTTAATAATAAAAACGCTTTTAATATACTTCTTTTATTTACATAAAAGCGCTATAAAATACTTTAAAATATTTTTTTATAACTTATAAATAGCGTAACGCAATTAAAAGTAAGTTTAAATTAAATTCTATTCTTATTAGGGCTAGACTTAGTATAAAACCTATATATATAATTTTTTTATTAAGTAATAACTCTAAAGATATAGTATATTTAAAAAAATTTTTTAACTCCCTAAGACTATATATATATATTAACGGTAATATAGAGATTACGTTTAATAATAAAATTATTTTAAATATTACTAATATTTTATTTTTCTCTAAAATAGTATATATAAACACAGAAAAACTACTATTTAATAAAAATATACTTTATTTAATATATTTATTTTAGAAAAGTATTAATTTCGTACTTAAAATACTAAAACTATTTTCTATTTTATTAACCAAATTACAAATTTCTAATAAATAGTTTTTAATTATATAGTTATTATCTTAAAAAGACTCCTAAATACTTAAACAGTAGTTTAGACACTCTAAAAAATATACTTTCTAGACTATAAGGTAGGTTAGATTCTATAACTAAAAAATTTAGTAATTAGTTTATAGCTAAATTTAAAATTATAAAATTATCTACTCTTCTATTAAATTTAACGGAGTAAAATAGTCCCTAAAAGGTTCTTATTAGTAACTATTACTAACTAAAAAGGCCTACTTTTAAAAGTATAACTTAATATATTTCCTTTATAAATCTATTATATCCCTTAAATAACTTATAGAAAATAACTAAAAAATAGTCTAATATATTACCTACTATAGTTACTAGTTTTTTTAACTTTTATAATTATTAATAGTTTTACTACTAGTAAGTATTAATATAGCAGCTAAATAAGTATAAAAAAATTTATTTAGGCTAGTTTTTATAACATAAATTAGATTTATATATAAAAACTATAGTTCTTTACTTTTTTTATCTTTTTAAGCTTACTATTATTACTCTTAATACTCTTAACTACCTTTCTCTTATAATTTTTAAACTTACTAATATTCTTTTTAAGAGTACCTAAAGAGCCTATTATCTTATTTTTAAAATAATTAATTAGCTTCTATTAATAATAGATATACTAAAAGAGCTATTTAATAAAATTATATATTATTTTATAATCTTTCTTATCTAGCTTAGAGATTTCTTTATTATTATACTAATTTAAATACTAGCCTTAATATTTACCTAACTTAGCGTTATTTAAAAATTTATTTACTATAAAGATTAAGTAAAGTTTAATAAAATTTAATATAGAGGTCCTAAAAAGCCTTTATAATATAAAAATACCTATAATTAGTATTTTTTATAGAAATATAATAAAGAGGTATAAAACTAGGTCTTAGTATTACTTAAAAAGATACCTCTAATAACTATTTAACTATCTAGTTTTAGTCTATATACTTCCTATTACTTAATAGCCTAGTTTTAGCTATTACTTAAAATAAAATTTATTTTTTTTAATTTATTTTTCTAGTATTAGGCTTACGGTTATATATTTAGAGTAACAAATAAAAGTATATAAATATATTAATTAAGCGTCAGACTATATAATTAAAGTTTAAGTTTAAATATATATACTAACTTACTAAATTAATATTAGTAATATATTTTTAGAGTCCCCTAAAGCGTATAAGCGTATTATAATTACTTATAACTATAGTATATAGAGGTCTTTTTATACTAAATTTAAGTAACTTATAAAAAAAAAATATCTAATACTATTTACTTAGTAGGGTAACCTTTTAGCTAAAATAATATTTAATTAATTTAAATAAAGTTTAGTTTCTAAAAATACTAAATAGCTACTATAGGTATATAAACTATAATTAGTTAAAAATTTAAAGCTAATAGGAGCTAAATATAACCCTATTTATTCTAAATAACGTAGGTTTAAAACTGTCCCTAAAAGATTAAAAGGCTATACTAGAAATAAAAGTATTTTTTAATTTTATTAAATATATAGGTATAAGTATACTTAAAGTTTTACTTATACTACTTTAACTTACTACAGCTATATACTTCTTAATAAATATTAATACGCTTTTTTTTATATTTTTTTTTACTATAGGAGGTATTACTACTATAGCCCCTCCTTATTCTAAAACTATTAATATAGCTAGTAGTAGACCGCCGAATAGTAAAATACTAATAATAATATTTACTAGTACTATTAAAGAGCTTTAACTAGTATACTTTTTTAAAAGCTTAAAAGTCTCTTTCTTTAACGTAGGCTTAATAAATCTTATAAAGTAGAGTATAAGTAGACTTTCTAATAATATTATTAAAATTATTAGTAAAATCGCAGCTATAAATATATATTTTTTTTTAAATATTATACTATCTCTTAATACGTCTGTAGTAAGAAGGGGTATATTTTTTTAATATTATAAATATTCTTTAATTCTATAATAAAATATTAATTTTTTTTATAATTACTTTTTTTTTAGTAAATAAAACTAAGAAATTTTTTAAACTTATTTATACTATTACTTTAGTTAAAATTAGTATTACTATTAGACTTAATAAGTATTTTATAATTATAGATCCTCTACTTATAAAATTAATATTATTTATTCTAATAGTTAAATTACGGTATAATATATTCTTTTAATATATTTAGGATATAGTACTAAATCTAGCGCCATTTAATACTAGTATTAGTAATATATAGGTATATAACCTTATATTATTATTTATTTAGTCTAAATTATATTTAGTTAAGGGTTTTATACTAATTCTCCTATAGTTAACTATTTTTTACCTTTTTAGTACGCCGTATACAAATAGTATAAAAAGTAATAATTAAAAGAAGTTTATATAAAATTTTATATAAATACTGTTTATTGCTAAAGCTAGTAAGTAATTATTTATTAAATAAGTTAATTAGCTTAATAAGCCGGTATATACGTCTTTAAATATAAAAAAAAAAAGAGAACTATAAGTGTAGTGTAGAGTTTAAATAGGATTATTTTTATAATAGTAACTATTTAGTAACTAAATAATATAAATAATTTTACTTTTATAACTTTAGCTAAACTAGTAGCTATATCCCTATTTTAAAGAAATAGTATAGGATCCTAAACTCTAATTTATTTTCTATTAAATAGATAAAATTTATAAAATTTTCTTTAGACTTATATACGTATAATTCTAACACAATATTATTTTAATTTTTAATTTAATATAATTTTTTTTTAGGAGGGTTAATATTAAGTCTAGAATTTATTATACTAGAGTAATTTACGCAGTTTAAGTTTATAATAACTCTAATCTTATAGTTACTTAAGCTACTTTTTAAAAAGTAATAAGTACGCCTAAACAACGATCTAGGGGTACAAACGTAGTAAGAGAATTTTATTAAGTACTAAACCGTGTACGTAATAACTTAAGCTACTTTTAGTTAAATTATTATTAAATTTTTAGACTTTAAATAAGTTGTATTTAAAAATAGTAATTCCTAATTAGAGATCTTAGAACTAGTTTTAGGCTTATTACTAGTACCTAAACTATTACTTTTTATTTTTATTATAGTATTACGTAATACCGTCTATTAGAATTTATATATAAAATTAATTTAGTAATAATACTTAATAAACGGTAATAGTAGTATTTGTTTATTAAAATTAAGACTAAATATAGAAACGTAGTATAAAGAGTAAAAAAGGGTTTTATATTTATAATTTTCTTATCTTAGGGTTGTAGACTAGGTAAATTTAATTTAAATTTAAATTATATATTTTATATTACGTAGTCGTATAATAATATCTTATTTATTACTAAAATTAATTATTATAGAACGACTATATCGAATTTACTTATTAGAAATAAAAGAATATATTTTATATATAGCCCTCTATTTTACCTTATTAAATCTATATAATATCTTAGTAACTCGGCTTTTAAATTTTACTTTAATTTTTAATTTACTACTAAATATAAATTAGGCGCGGAGGCGATAATATAAATATAATTTTAAAGAAGATTAGATTATAGATATTTAGGATTAGCTATAAGGGACTATTTTTATAAAATTATAATAATATTTATTATGCGTATAAACTTTTTAATTAGTAAAAGTTAAAGTACCTCTTATTTATTTTATTATTTAAAGTGTCTCGCTACGTAAAAACAGACGTAAGTTAGTAATAATTAAATAGTATTAAAGAAATAATTAATAGTAATAGTAACACTATAAATATTCTTATTAAAAACTAGCGCCCTAAGCTGAGAAATAAAAAATATAGATTTATATTATAGTATTATACCTCTATATACTAATAAATAAAAGACTTAAAAGGTCTAAATTATAAAACTATTTTACTATATAGTGCGACTTATAACTTAGGGATAGGTATTAGCTATAGTATACTAAATATTAAAACCTCTAATTCGTACGAGGCGCTTTTTTTTATAAAAATAAAAGTATAGAACTATAAGTATTATAATTATTATAATAATAGTAATAATAATACCTATAATTCTGCTTTAACTAAAGGACTTAGAATATTTTTAATTTTATACTCTATACCCTTTTAGGAAAGTCTCTCGTCTATTTTCTAGTTAGTATAGACTAAAATAGTATACTAACTTATAAATATACTTTTAAATAAATACTATTACTATACCTTTTACTGCTTTAGTTTATATATTAGTAATAAATAATAATATAAAGTGTAAAGTAGTCTTAAGTTTATATATTTATTTAAATATTTAGTTTTAAATAAGTAGTATCCCAAATTTGTATTCCCCTAATTAGAAATCTGAAGACTAGTTTTAGGCTTATTACTAGTAACTAAAATATTACTCTCTTATATTATAATTTTTAAGATTATATTACCTTTTTACGTAATTTAATAACCCTTTTTAGTAATTTTACTCTACTATTTTATTTCCTTTTAATACGCAGTATATTATATCTAAAAATACTTATAGTAGTTTTATATAGTCTATAAGCGTCTTTTAGAGATTTCTATTAAGCCGTTATACTATTATATAAAGCTAGTAGTTAAAATATAATTAAAAAGTAATTTTAAATATAACTATAGAACTAAAAATAATACTGCGTATTTTATTAAATTAGAATTAGTAGGTAAAAAGGTTATATTTAATTTAAAGAGACTACTTCTAAAAACCGTCTAATATAAATTATATAATTAGATATATTTTTTTTTACTATAATAATACTATAAATAGAAATATTACTAGTAATGTTTATTATTACTACAGCCTCTATTAGTTTAATAGGGCGAATTTTAATTAAGAGTAATAATAAAATTAGTATTCTAATTTTAAGTATAACGCTATATCTTCTACTCTTATATAAAGAGATTAGCTAATAAAATTAAAACTATAGGTTAATTTTCCTAATATACTTCTAAATAGTCTATTTTTAAAGTTACGTACTATTTAAAATCGTAATATTTTTTAAGATATTTAGAATAAAGTATATAGTATTAAAAATATAACTATAATTAGTCTTTTAAATACTATGACAACTCCTATATAAAATATTTAAAATAAAATTAATAGTGGTAATAACGTAATTATAATTAGCCTTTTAAATATTATCTTAACTCTTATATAAGAGATTATAAAATTTATTTTTAAAAATTACTTATTAGGTATAAAAGAGTTCTATATTAGTATTAAATATAATATAACTTATAATAATTACTACTGAGCCTCTTAGATTTAGTACTAAATATTATTTAAAAGTTATTAAACTGTATTCTAATCCTGTCTAATACTTTTAAAAAAACTTTTTAAATTAACTAAAAAGGGTATAGGAAATATATTAAGAAAAGCTTTAGCCTCTAGAGTATACTCTAGTAAAACTTTCTATTTTATATATTAAATATTATTTTATTATCGTATTAGTTCTTCTAATAATTATTATTATTCTTTTAGCTTACGCGGTTTTTAGTAGATTTTTTAGTATTATAAGTATCTTTATAAAACTTACTATTAAATTAAGAGTAGTAATAGTCTTAGGTTTAATATATTATATTATTCTTCTTATACCTACTATTATTTTAGGGCTATTTTAGGCAAAGACTAAAGTATTACTATTTTAAATTAAAATAAAAAAAAGAGAAGTTAAAAGATTATATATTAGAGCTCTCTCCTACGCTATTATTATAATAATTTTAACTACTATTATATTAATTATTATCTAAAAAAGTATTAAAAATATTATAGTTAATCGAAAAGTAATAAGTACGCCTAGACGACGATCTAGGGGTATAAACGCAGTAAGGAAACTCTATTAGGTACTAAACTATATACGCAATAAATATTATAGCTAAACTATTTAGAGTTAGTACCTTAGTAGGTTTAAGGCTATATATATAATTAGTTTTCTCTTAATAGTTAATATAGTAAATAATATAAGGTAACCTAACTAAATTTACTATAGATTTCTCTATTTACTAAAGCCGATCTACTCTTATAAAAAATTAAATAGGGTAGGTTATAAATTATAACCTTAATTTATTTATAGTAAAAAAACTACTTGTACTAAAAAAATCTATAAGTATTTTAGTTTTAAATAACTATAACTTAGCACGTATATTAAACTTTACTTAAAGTTTATATAAATAATATAATATAGTTAGTTATAAATATTTATAGCCCTTTTTATTTAAAAATTATATTATATATTATTGCTATCCTTATTAAGACGTAAAAAACTATATTATTTAATAAAATAAACTGTAATATCTTTAATAATGTATATAACTATAGTAATTATATTATAAAACTTAGGCTTTAAATATATAATAATAGTAATTAAAAGTAAATTAGTAATAGTTTATAATATAATACCTATTTAATATACTATTTACAAATTAAACTTACTATTAAAAAGTAATATAATTTAAAAGCGTCGGAGAGGTTATATTCTCTATATTTATAATAATAAAGATTATAGTAGAAAAAAAAAATTATAATAATATTTCTATTAAAAAAGTAAAAGATACCTTTAATAAATTAGATAAGTTATATATTAGTTACTAGAATTTACCCGCGCTTATTAATATTAAAGTTTTAAAATAAGTTAAAAATAGTAAATATAGTACTGTCTATAGGAATAATAATTTAGATACTATAGTCTATAATATTATTAATTACTAAAATAGTAATACTAAAAAATACTATTAGTGTAAGAATAGACTTTATATTAAATTAATAAAAAAATAGAAGAATAATAATATTAGATAGTAGAAATATTTAAAAAAAAAATTTCGTATTTATATTTTTAAGAGTATAGTGTAAATTTAGAATATTTATAAAATATACTAAAAATATTATAGATAAACTAAAGGGCCTAAAAATAGAATATAAGACTAATTATTACTTCTAAGAGTACTATTTTAAACCCCTACTATTTATAGTAAATAGAGTCTATTAGGGTTAGGCTAAATACTATTAAATTATTACTTATATAAGCAGGGAACTTAGAGGAGTAAAAGATTAACTTATAGACTAATATAAGTAAATACCTATACTATAAGTATATTTTTCTATTTTAATACTATTAATAAGTAAATTTTTTTATAGACTATTAATTATATTAAGAAATTACTTAATATAACTAAGATAAAAATATAAAAAAATTAGTAAAAAATTATTTAAAATAATTATTTATCTATACTATTTTTTTTTTAGTTTTTGAAGCTACGTAGTAACTATTTTAATTAAGTTATTAAAATTATTAAGTAGCGTTTTATTATCTTTTTATATAAATATTATATATTTTTATACTAATAATACCTCTAGTTCTAAAAGTAAAACGGGGCTAATAGTATTAGGATAAAAAACAATAATAAGATTATTTTTATTAAGATTTATTATTTGTTAATTTATTTAATAATAGAGGTTTTTATTTTTAATATATTATTGTTATTTAGGATTCTAATAAATTCGGTATAGGTTAAATATAACTATAAAAAGAAGGGTAGGTTTATTTATAAAAGTCGTTTACTAGTTAAAAGCATTTTTTATTACTATACTACTCTTAAGAAAGATTTATAAGCGATTACTAATATAGATAAAAAGACTCTCTTTAACTAGTGTCTAGGGACTTTATACTTAAAATTAATAAAATAATAAAATATAATATATTTTTTAGAAGTATTAGTAGTATATAAATAATTATATTAATTAATACTACTATAGTATACTTTTAGGGTTTCTCCTTACAAAGGTAGAGTAACTTATATTATTATTTTACTAATAAATCTAAACTAAATCTTACTATATTTTTTAAAAAATTAGCTTAGAAGTTTAAAAGCACGATATAAATTCTCTTAAAAGTTTTTAATTAAAACCTATTTAGTACTTTAGCTCTAGAATTTTTATTATTTTATATAAAATATATACCGCTTTACTTTTTACTTATTTTAGGTTTAGTTAAAAAGGCTCTCTGGCGTTTAAAAAGAAATAGTAAAAATAATTAAATTAATTTTACTTTATTAGTTATAAGTAATACGAGAGAGCCTATCTATTTAAAATTTATATATTAGCTTAAGATAAAGTAGATATTTAGAACTTTTAAGTAAACTATAAAATAAGTATACGCTACGCCTTAGTCCTAAAATACTAATTACTATTCGCTATTCTAGGCTAAATATATAAAGATAAAATGCTTTTTTATCGTATTTAGCTAGTATAGTATAAATAGAATAACTAACTCTCTATTAATAAAGTTTATCAGATAATACTAATATTTATTTTAATTTATAGCCTATTCTTCTACCAGATTAATATCTAGGTTTATAAATACTAGTTTTTTACTTATATATAGTCTTCTGTTTTTTTACTAATAATTTTAAGTATACTAATAATTTTATTACTATTTTATTTTAATACTATAGACTATACCTATTTTTACCTAGAATATTTTCTTTATAAAAATTATATTTATAAATATTCCGGTGCTTTTTATAATAAAAATTTTAGATTTATTTTTATAAGAATAAATAGTTTACCAATGCACGTTAAACGCTAATATAAAATATTTACTATTTAATATTAAAAGATATAATTTAAGTTTATTATTTTCTATTAAAACTAACTAACAGTAATTAAGATAATAGAAATAGAAATTTATTTAATACTACTTATTGTAAAGCTAGTATTAGTTACTAAAAATATAAAATAGGTATATATAGTTTTTATTTTTTATTAGTATAATAAAATATATAATTTTAAAATAAAGGTTATAAAATAAAAATAATCTCGTAATAGTTTCTAATAGAACTTAACTTCTACTATTAAGTATATATTAAAGCTTAAAAATAAGACTGCCTAATGTATAGAATATCTTAAGTATTATATAGATAGAGAGTATTTATAAATAAATTAATTTTTTAATAGAAGTTTATAATAATTAATAAATTAATTTTATTATTTACTTAAATTTTTAACGTACTACTTATTATACTTATCTCCTTATTATAGTATCTAAATTAATCTTTTACTTTTTAAATAAGTTTATTTAGAGTCTTTGAATTACTATTTTAATATTTATAGTTCTCTCTTAGAGATAAACTATATTATAAAAAACTATTTATTTCAGTTTCTTAATTTTATTAATTGCATAAAAAGTAACTCCAGCGCTTTTATTTTTAAGTTTAGATATCTTATTTTAATTTATTAATTTTATATTTAAGTTAGTTAAAATAGTAGTGTATAACTATAATATATAAGCTTTATAAAACTCTAGCTATGTAATAGAGTACTTATAGATTAAACTAAATAAAATTATATTTTTAGACTACCTAGACTATAGTAATAGTATTTTACTACGTTCCTTTAGCTAATCTTTAAGAATTATACTATTTTTCTTTTTAATAGATAGTAGGGTTCCTATATAAAACTTAATTACTTTTTAGCTTAATTAGTAAAAATAGTATTACTTATTCTACTATTATAGTATTTATTATTTAAAACTATATTACCTAATTTGTAACCGGCTATTACTATAAAAAGTATTTTATTATAATATTAATAGAGTAAATAAATAAATATACTACGGTTAAACATTAATAATATTTTATTATTATACTAAGATAGTTAACGTAAATTGATTATAATTACTAAAAAATTAATAGTCTATTTTAAAATCTTCTTTAAGTTTTAAAGGTTTTTAGTTAATCTATACTATTAAGTATTCTTTATTACCTAATTTTAGTTTTTTATAGAGCCTCTCTATAAAGTTCCTTAAATTACTAATTTTTAATCTTATTTCTATAATAATAACTACGTTAATAGACTAATATAGATTATTATTAAAAGCTACTAATATTTTTAATTTTTTAGAATTATATTCTCTATAAAATAGTATGTCTAATTAAAAAATACTAGTAGAGTATTATTATATACTCTCTAGCTTTTGTTACTCTTACTCTTTTTTATAAATTAGGCAGCGCTTATTTACTAGTTAAGGAAATAATTCTACTGTAATATAAAAAGTATATTAAAAATAAATATTATATCTAAGTGTATTAACCTAACTATAAACTATTACTATTTTTTAAAATAGTAAGGGAAGTCTATTACTACAGCAGTTAATATTTTAGGTATAGTATTATTATATATAACTACGCTAAGGCTATACTTCTATAAAAAAAATTAAGTAATATAAAACTAGAAGCTAAAGTAAATTTAAATATAGTTAATAGTTAGTTATATAACTAAGTAGTCTATATAGAGATATAATACGCAGATAAGTAAAATAAATTTTAGCTTAATATTTTAGTTTTTAAATAACTATAGAAGTTATTTACTATAGTTAAATTAAAACCTCGTTTTAGAAAAAATAAATAGTCTTAAAACTTATTATTTATATTAGTAGAAATTTCGACTCTACTAATAATTATAATATTTTTTTTTATACTTAAATCCTTTTTTAGTTACTCTACTTATAATAAGCCCTTAATTAATAAATTTAAAATATAGCTAGATTTATTTTTTTTTAACTTTTTAAACGTATAAACCTTTTTATTAGTAGTACTTTAAATATAATTACTATATTATTTTAATATTAGAAGTAATGTTATATAAAGCGCTAAATAAAAGAAAAAAAAAGCTATAAAAATAGAAAAGAATATATAGTCTAAAATAAAAGAAGTTTTAATTTATACCCTAAACGTATATAACAGACTAGAGTAATAACTTAAATATAATTATAGGCTAATTTATATATAACTTACTATTTCTATATAGGCTACGTATAAAATTAGATTTTAACTAAATAGCTTAAGACTACAGCGTTTAAATAAATCTATTTAAATTAGTACCTATAAAGTAATAAACTAAGCTAGTAAAAATAAGCCTTAAAGATAGAAAAACTTTTATAATAGATTTAGTTTTTTAATAACTATAGTAATAAGTACTAAGTTTAGCTTAGCCCTTTTTAAAGTATAGCCTATAAGCCGTACTTAGGTAGTAGATTTTTAAGATAGTTAGCTATTAAATATAATACTAGTAAAAAACGCTAGCTATTTATCTCTTAAAGCTAAAATAGTAGTAAATTTCTAGCTAAACCCTATTAAGATAGTCTATATACTAAGCACCTGTTAAATTCTTAATAATTAGTACTTAAATAAAATCTTAGTAGCTATAGCTAGTAAGTATATTATAAATAAAAATATTTTAAATTTTAATAAACCCTACTAAAATTAAAAAATAAGTTTAGAATTTACCGTTTTCTATATTATATAGGGTAGTAATAGCGCTAGTTTTAGCTTTAAATTTACTTACATCTATAAAGAGAGGAAGGGTTATATAATAAAATATAGATATAATACTTTAATTACTTTAAAAATACGTAAAGTAAAAATAAATTATATTACTAATAAAGAAAATTTATACCTAACTATTTTTAATTTAAACTTAAAATCTATCTATCGCAAGACTAGGAAAAAAAAGGTAAAAGGTTATTAGACTAGTAGTAAGAAAGATTAGTCTATTAATTTAATTTAGTAAAAATATAATTACTATATTAGTTAGATTTTAAGTAATAAATTTTCTAAAATAGGACTTACTAAAGTAAGTTTATTAATTACTAATCACTTAAGCAATTAATAAACGGTTTAACTTACTTTTATTTATTATAAAATTTTTTATTACTATCTATTTATTTAAGTACTATATTTTAAGAGTTTTAAATACTGTAGGGTTAACTACTGTAATAATATAATTTTAGTCTAAATAATATATTAGCTATTACTTATACTATAAAATATACTACTTACTCTTTTTATAAAATTTTATTTAATAGATAATCTAAAAACTATTATACACTTAGTTTTATTAAAAAGTGTACAATTTACTAGTAATCTAAGCGGCGGAAGTAATATTAGTATATTAGGATTTAGCTTTATTTAAAATAGTAAGTATACTAAGTATAATAAAAATAATAAAAAACCTACTTATTTTATAATTATATAAGTGGGTTTTCTAGAATAATAATAAAAATAAAAAAAATAAAAAAGTAATTAAAAAAGTAGACTAGAATCTAAATAAAAAAGTAGATAAAAAGTAAAATAAATAACTAAAAGAGCTATAACTATAATATTATAAAAAATATAAAATAAAGTAAAATAAGTAAAAGTATTACTAAATATATTAGTAAAAAAATATAGTAAGTAGTCGTATTCTAGCGGAAGAGGTATAAAAAAGCTTTATAAAAAAATTACATAGTCTAGAGTTTACTTAAAATATAAAGCTTTTTTATATCTTTTCTTTTAGCTTAGCTAATAAGAGATAAAATAAATTTTAACACTCTTAATATTATAGTATATTAGTCTTTAATATATAGTTTTTTTATATTTTTTACTAGCTAAAAAGGTATAATATTAAATTTATAATTATCTTTTTATTTACGTTTCTGTAATAGGTAAAAGCTTATTTTTTTTTAAAAAAAAAATTATATAGACCTGCACTGTCTATTTACTTTTTTATATAAACTATTTATCTACGCTATTACTATATAAGATAAACTTAAATCTTTTTATTTTTTAAGGTAGAAACTACTAAGATTTATACTTTTTGCTAAAATACGCTTATAAATTATAATTACATTCTTATTATAGCTTTTAGACTTAATAGCTATATTTTACTATTTAGCTTAGTTTAGATAAAAGCTATTTCTAGTATAAAGTCTATAATATATAATAGTCTATTTTATCTACGTTTTTACTGTAGATAGGATTTCTACTAAAAAATATTAATTCTAAATTTTTAAATATATATTTATCTATTTTACACTTATCTTCTTTCCCCTACTATATAAAGTAGATATAAACTCTTCGTCTAAATAGTAAGTTTTATAACTATACTTTATTTTTTAGTAGTAGTAATACTATAAAAGTTAATATTTAATTTTATATAACTTATTTTATTATAAAATACGCGCCGTTGTCTTTAGAGAAGAAATTAATTAAACTCTAGCTTTAGAGTATAAATAAGTTATTAGTATTAGTAAATAGCGTTATATATTATTAAACTATAATATATACTACTATAGATTAATTAAATTATAGTATTAGTATTATTTAGGCGTATATAGTAGAGCTTACGAATTTAGTCTAAAAGTATATATAAATTTTACTAATTTTAAAATTAAAACTACTAATAAAGGAGTACTATTTTATTTTAATTTAATAATATTATTACTTCTACGCTATAATATAGGGGACTTAAAAAAACTTACTTCTAACCTCTATTCTTTAGCTACAGATTATAAATATAAATTTAAAAAGCTTTTCCCTATTTATTGTAATCTATCTTCTTTTATTTTTAATTAATACTATTTATAATACTTCCTCTTATATTATTATCTTATATAGGCTAACTAAAGAGACCCTTTAAAATAGATTTTTAATTAATTAAACCTTAGGTTAAATAAGTAAAAAATAAATAACTAGTATATAAGATCGCTCTATCTAATAAACTTATTAGGCTTATCTTTTTTTTTTTTTTATTTTAAGTAATTCTACGCTACTTAAGGATTTATAAATTCTTTTAAATTATTTTATTTAGAAGCCCTTAGATCTAAACTATACTATACCTTTATTTTATTTTAATAAATCTACATAGTATATAGAGAATAAATTTTTTTTAAACTATATATTTTATAATCTCCCCGTATAAAAAGAAAAATTTATGTTTAAATATTTTAATTAAGTTTCTAGGTCTTATTTAGTTAAGCTAGTACTCTATTATATAATAACTAAAAAAAAAGAATACTATTAAATAATCTTATCTTATTAAAAATACTAGTTAAAAAATAATATTATTAAATATATTAGAACAGTTTATTTGTATTTACTTTATAAGAGTATTTAAAATACCTAATAAGCACTTTACTATTAAAGAGTAAAAAGTTTATTATAAAAAAAAGCTTACTATACCTAAATTTTAAAAAGTTTATAAAGAGTATAGAGCGACGCTGTAAAAATAACTAAAATAATTAATATACTTAAGATAATTTTATTAATTTACCTAAAAGTTTTTATATAAAGATAAAATATTATAAATAAAGTTTATTACTAAAGAGGAGGAAAGTTATTTAAATAAAATTAACAAGTATTACAGAGATATTAGTTTATAATAAAATAAAATAAAAATTTAGTATATTAATAAAGTTTTATACTAAAAATTTATAAATACTACTTAAGCCCTGCTTATAGATATAGATAGTAATAATAATTTTAAAAAAAAATAATATAAGAATACTATAGGAAGAAGTGCTAAGACACTTACTAAATTATTTTTATTTTTAAATACTATTAGTTTTTTACTTATACTTTAAACAGCCTTTAGTCTAGTTTATATAAAAAACCCTAGTTTTACACCTAAAGTAATAAGAATATATATATAAAACTATACGTATTTATTTATTTCTAATATTTACTTTTTTATCTATTATATAAACCGGTACCTCTATTTAATATAAATATTTTTAGGTAGAAATATTATAGAGATAGAATTATACTTAAATAATTACTTTTACTAGTAACTATTTAGCGCCTTTTTTACTTTTTAGTTATATTTATATATTTTTTACTCTCTAGCCCCTTTCGCGCTTAGGTTACGCTAAATACTTAATTTTACTAAACTTTATTTATGTATTTTATACTAAATAAAAAAGATAGCTAAGATATTTTATAATATAATTTATAGTAGTAATATTAATAGATAAAAAAAAAGATTAAATTTTTTTATTTTTTTTAAGCGCTTAGGGAGGTTCTAGAGTTTAAAAATATATATTTTAAATTTAAGAATTTATATTAGCTTAAAGAAGAAGATAGAAAATAGCTCCTTAAAAGAGTATATATAATAAAGAATAGTCTATTACTAAAATAGAAACGTAAATTTAAGTAATTTTATAAATAGTATTAAAATCTCTTATTATTATAAAAATAAAATTATAGATTTTAATAAAAAAGTTTTTTTAGTATTTTATAAGCTTAGTATTTATTATAAATATAGTAAAATTTTATTTTATATTTAAATTATATTTAACCCTTAGAAAAATAAAGTAATAGTAAGTTTTTTAGCTTAAATTATATTACTATTATATTTATTATAAAGGTGTTAGGGTTAAAGTCTATATTTATACACTTAATTTAGTTTTCTCTATTAAATTAGCGTAAGAGTTTCTTTTAAAAAAGTTTTATTTATTTATTTTTTAGCATAAACTTATTAAGCTAAAAACTTAACTTTTATAGTAAGTTATAAATATAAAGGTATACACATACTCCTCCTTTTTCGAACCCCCTTTTGAGTCGCCCTAAGCCACTACAGCCACACTTTTTATTCGATTAATATATAAATATAGTAAGTTATTAATAAATACCTTTATTAATATAATAACTAACTTAAATATAAATATATTACAGCTATATTTTTAATAAAATATTTTTAGTTAATAGTTAAGAGTACTGTTCTAAGTATTTTTAGAAAGTAAAAACTTAATTGTTATATACTATAGTCTAGCTATATATATTAGTTAATAGGCGATTATAGTTCTAAACTGCCTTAAAATAATAATTTTTAATTATATAGGGTATTTCCTGTATAATATTATATAATTAGATTTTTATTTAAAGAAGCTAAATAATCTCAAAGAATTAGTCTAAGTAAAAAAAAAATAGTTATATAATACTACTACTTTAAGCGATTTATAATAGCTACCTATTAAAAATAAAAAGTATTAAACTATTTTTAACTATAGGCTGCGCTAATATTAGTTCGGATACTAATAATAATATAAATAAAAAAAATACTATAGCTAAAGTTAAATAAGGCCTAAACGCTAAGGGAGTATAAGTTTTATATACTATTTTAAGTATTAAAAGTAACGGTTTTAAAATACCCTTACGGGTATATAATAGTGCTATAGGTATTTAAAAAAATGTAGGTATTTACTTTTCCGTCTAGGGTTTAGCGTATAAGTATAATAATTAATAGTAAGTTATTATTTAGAGTAATAGAGTTAGTGATAATTAATATAATAGTAAAATTAAAAAAAGTTATTTTTTATAAATATATATCTTTTTAACCGTTCTATAATTAAAACTATATTATAAATAGTTCTAGCACTTAAATAACTACTTTTATAATAGTTTATCTTAAGGCTATTTTAAAGATTACTAAATAAGACTTTTCTAATATTAGATAGTTTAGTTATATATAGCTATAAATTAATTTTTAGAGTTATAAAGTTAAAAAACTATATTAATTAATAGTAAGTACTGAAGACTAACTTTATATAAGAAATATTATAAAATAGTTTTATTTATTATCTCTATAGTAACTATAACTTCTTTTACCTAAAATTATATTTAAACCTACGCTAGAATATTTCTACCTATAAAAATATTTTAGTTAAATTTCTCTTTTTAGAGAGGTATTCTAGTTAAATTTATTATCTTAAAAAAATATCTCTAAAAAGGCGTTCCGGGAGAATTATTTTAGTTAAATTTATTATCCTAAAGAGGTATTCTAGTTAGATTTATTACCCTAAAAAATTATTTTAATTAAATTTATTAATTCGGAGAGACGTCCCTAGAAAAATAATATAAAAAAATAATTTTAGTTAGATTTCCTTTTTTAGAAATTTATTTTAATTAAATTTATTACTTTTAAAAGATATTTTAGGATCTTTATATATACCTATTAAGTTATATAAATTTACTTAATAAGGACTATACTATAGTTTAAAAATAATTTACTATTATTTTAAAAATTATATAGCCTTATTCCTATATCTAGATATTTATTTAGCTTATTTACCTTCTCCTTAAGTAAGTTATTTATATACTTATATAGGTTAGTAAGTTTCTATATACGTATTACCTTTCTCTACTTCTTTTAAATTTTTTATTTAAACTCTACAACTATCGGGCATAACTAGAAATATATTTACTTATTTATATTAGATTTACTCGCTAATTTGTCTAATAGTTTAAGTAAGATAAAATATTTTATTTATTTAAAGCGTTTTATTATAGTATTAGATTACCTAAAACTATTTAGGCTACTATTTAAATTTTTAGTACCTATATTACTTTTAGCTATTTACTTTTATTTACTAGTTTAAAGGCTATAGCGTATTTCTTTAGTACTATAATAATAATTAAAGTAGAATTCTTTTAGATATTCTTTTAGAATTATATATTTAGTAAATAGTTCTTTTCCTCTTTTATAGTCTAAATAAGCTAGTATACTATCTTTTACTTACCTGTAATTATACGCTAAAGTAGCTTTATAATTTTAAAATAAAAATAAATTAATCTAATTATAATTTAAGTATAATTTAATACTACGTAGTAGTTCTATTTAGACTATAGTTTTTATTAGTTTAGAATTTACTTAGAGGAGAGCTTACTCTATTTATTATAATAGTATTTTAGGTTTATAGAACTCTTAGTTCTTAGTTATAATATTAAAATTAATATATATTATAAGAAGTTTACTGTAGTTAAGTCGTAAAGTAATTTTTAATAAAGATATTTATACTATATTATAGACTCTAGATAAAGTTTAAAATTTATAGTTTTAGTTTTACAGTATCTAAATACTAAAACTGCTTAGCTTTAATTTTATTAAAGGGATTACTTTTAGAATTTAGTAGAAATATATAATAACTTACTACTTTAATTAGTACTTTTAATTAAAACCGGCTTATATATTTTATATAATTATTATTACGTATATTCTTTAAATAATCCTAAACGCTAAGCTTATATTTATACTATTACCTTAAGGGACGTATAGACTTATTTTAATCTTTATATATTTATTAAGCTTATCTAACTCCTCTAGTAAGTTACTTATATACTTATATAGGCTAGTAAGCTTTTATATAAGTATTATTTTTTTTATATAATAAAGTATACACTAAAGTAGCGTAACATATTTTTAATAAATTTTTAAAAAAATATTTTAAGAGCTATTAGACCTTAGGGGCCTAAATTAGGTAAGAATATTATTTTTAATTATCTAACGATATTAAGGGTTCCTAAAATAAACCTGTTAAAAATAGCTAGTTTAGATATTAAACGTTTATATTTACTAGAAAAGTTGTATATATTAAGACTAACTTTAAGTTATAATTCTTAAAGTATTAAATTATTCTATATTAAAATAAAATTTAAAATATATATTAAAGTTATCGCTACTATAGTACACGCCTATAGAGACTTAGAAGAGTTAAAAATAGTTTTTACTATATATTTAAATTAGTCCGCGCCTAACTTTAAAGTTATAAAAAGATAGTTAGTATTAAAAAAATCTATAACTTTATATAGTTAAAATAGATATAAAAGACTATAATTATTTTTATATATTGCCTATAGAGTTAATATATACCCCTTAATTTTTTAATATAACTTAAGTAGTTTTTATTGTAAGCTAATACTATTCTAAATATAAAAGTTAAATTAAATACTTTAATACTTTTAAGTATATAATTAGTTAGTCTAGTAAATTTAGAACTTTAAATATTTATAATAGAGTTATAACTTTACTAAAGTAAAACTAGGACTATAAAAATTATTTTTAATTAATAAAAATAAATTATATTACTATATTTTAGAATATTATTTATAATATATACTAACTATTTACTGTAAACTCTCCTAAATACTAGCTAACTTACTAATTATAACTAACTTATAGATTAGCTATTAAAGTAATTACTTTTACTAAAATTTTATATTACTGCATTAACAGCACTACTTTTAATATATATACCCTTTTTTTTATTTTATTTATCTTAGCTCTATATACTTAGTGGCCTTTTAATTTTATTAAGAGAAGGATTTTTATTAATATAGATAAAATACGTTATATATACTAAAAGAATATATTTTTAAAATTACTTTATACCTACGCTAAATACCTTCTTTTTTTTTAATAGATATTATGGTTATACCGGTTAATATTTTCATTTAAAAAGCCTTATTTAGTTATATAAATAAGTATATATAAAATCCTGTAGTTAGTTTTATAACTTATTAGTCTTTAATACTATAAATAATTAGTAGTGTAAAATAATATAATATATAAGGTCTTACCTATTACTAGAACTTTTTTTTACTTCTCTACTTCTTATAGTTTTTTTTTTTTTAAAAAAAAATATTATCTTAAGATCTGTAGACGTATTATATATATTAATAAGTTAAAAAAATTATACTATATTTATTTATTTTATATTCTTCTTAGGGTCTGCGGAGCTACAGTCTAAATTAATATTTTAATGTATTATAATCTTTTTTTTTATCTTTACTAAATACGCCCCTTTTAATTTTATATATATTAAAATACTAAGGATCTGCTCTATATTAGTATTCTAATATTTTAATAATAGTGTTAGAATTAGAATAGTTATATAAAAAGTATTATTTAATAAAATTTTATTAATTATAAATTATACTGCAATACTAGTTTTTAAGTTTTATTAGTTTCTACTTAATAATTTATAATTAAGACCATCTTTTTAGTTTCTAATTACTATACTAAATACACTTAATAAGTATAGAACTTATAAATATTATATTTATATATTAACTATTTTAGGTATACTGGATATATAATTATACTAAAACTACTTATTACTATAAAAATAGTTTTATAATCGCCTATAAATATACTAATTCTATATAGTCTACTAAATAGGGCTAAATAAGGAAGTAAACTATTAAGGGAAGACTATAAACTATTACTACTAAATATAAAATAATATAATAATTACTAAGTTATACCTTTCTAAGACTTAATAAATAGGTTTAAAGAAATCTACTCTTTATTTAACTAAGACGCTACGGTAAAGGAGTAATTTTAAAAAATAAATTAAAAGCTTAATAATAGAATTTAGACATTAATATACTCTTTTACTTTAATATTAAGTAGTTAAGATAGGACTAATTTAACCTTAATAGTATTTTTAAAATAAATAATATAGGTTTAAAATTAACATATAAATAACCCTTAAAGGAAAAGTATTAAAAGAAATACTACTATAAAAATATAAGTATAAATTTATAGAATAAGCAGTTTTAATTATAAGTATTATTAAATAGAATACGTAAAAATAATTACTAATATTTAGTAAATATAAATTAATATTTTATATAAAAAGCTATAGAGGAAAGAATTAAAAAGTAAAATAAGAAGTAGTATTAAATATTCTCTTTATATACTATTATATACGATTAGTAATCTAGTAATAAAATTTAAAATAAAAAAATAGTTTATAATAAAACTCTATAGATTTTTTACTACTTATAATAGAAAAGGATTTCGGCTTCCTATTATTATAAAAATATAAAAAAGTAAAATTAAAACTAATATAATCCTACTAGAGTAATAAACTTATTAATAGGTACTTAAAGAAACTTTAAAGATATTTATAAAAAAACTTAGGTAAGACCCGATAAAATTTAAAACTATATTAATTAATATAAAATTTACAGCTTATAACTTAGCTATTAAAATATTTAAAACTCTAAAGTCTATATAAAATATATTTACTATAATATAAAGTAACTAAAAAATAATATTAGCTTAACTTTAGAAACTAAAGTATGAATAGTAGTAGATTATCTATAAATAAGTAAAATATTTAGATATTAATAGAGAAACGGCCTATAAAAGTACTTTTATATAAAAATAGAGGTTAATAAGTATTAAAAGAAGTAATATACTATTTATAATAATAGTATACAGCTACGTAATTTCTATAATAGTATAAATAACTATTAGGAAAAGTATAAGAAAATATATAAATAAAACTATAAAAGAGTGTAGTATAGATTTAATTTAAATATAAAAAAAAGGTAATTATTATTATAAAAAGAAGTTTAAACTAGACGAAGCAGGAGACTAAAATTAAAAATATAATAAGAATTCTAAAATTAGTCTATAAGACGCTATAGAATAGAACTTAAGTAATATTACTAAAATTAGCTATATATATATTAAGGTTTACGTATAAAATTAATTTAGTATAGTAATTAATAATACTTAATAAAAATTATTAAAATAATAGTATTAGTTTAATAGGTTAAGACTAAATATAAATATATAATAAAAGAAGCGAGAAACGGTTTAATAATTATAATCTTTTTAACCTTAAATTACAGTAAGTAGATTTAATTTAAACGTATACTTATTACGTAACTTTATAATAGCGTAGTATATTATAACTATAATAGCTACTAAAATAGTTAATTTAGTTTTAAAATATATTTATAAAATAGTAAATATCGAAAGAGATTAATCTAGTTTAATAAATACTTATAACCTATACGCATTTTAATAGTAGTAAAGAATACTACTCTTATAAGTATGTCTTTTTACTAAGTAAGCTGTAAAAATAGATACTAGAATATATTAGACTATAGTATAAAAAGTTAATCTCTAATATATTTTAATTAATTTAAATATTAAAGTAGTAGAAGTAGTTTTAAAAAGAAAGCTTATAATATTAAAATTAAAAAACTAATAATATAAATTATTAACGCTAATAGCTCTATTCTCTTTAACGTATTTATTTATTAGTTTTATAATAATAGAGCTTAGTGCTTCTATATACTAAAAAGCGCTATTAAATATAAAAATAAAATAATTTTTTAGGCCTACTATACGCAGTATTAGTATAAAAATTTAAAATACTAAAAATTTACTAACTAATTTTTACGTCTCTATATAGATAAATAAAGATATTTAAATAAGTAAGTAAACTATATTTAAACCCTTTTTTTATAAGGTAAGTAAGCCTAGTAAGTATTTACTACAGTTAGTTAGTAACTTAGTTTAAAAAATTACTTCTAGATAATACCTATTTAAGTATTATAGCTAGTTAAATTTTATTATAATATAAGATACTAGTAATATAAAAAATAAAATAGACTATATATTTAAAAATAATATAAGAAGTCCGCTTAAACCTAAATACTTCTAAAATAAATATAATATTAGTGTACTATATTTATTATAATATATAGATATTTTCCTCTAAACTTAGTCCTTTAAACTTTTTTACTAAAATAAGCTTTAATAGTAGATTATTTAGCTAACTTTTTACTATAATAGTATTAGATTAAACCCCTATATATTTAGTTATAGTAATCTAGTCTTTAATACTAAATTAGAGATTCTAATATTTTTTAAAGTCTTTTTAAAAAAATTTAAATTTTATTTTTATATATTTGTGTACTTTAACGCTAACTTTAGTAGTTATAATAAATATAAGGCCCTTTAAGCCTATTTTAGAATCTGTAGTTTCTTTATCTAGAGTATTAAGTTTTTTTTTTAAAAAACCTTTTATTCTATTATAATTTAGGATTATATTTTTACTATTAATAGTATTTATATTTATAATTTATAACGTAAGTTTACTTTATATATTAAAATTAATTTAGGTATAGCGTTTATTTTATTAGGAACCTATTTTATATAGTATATAATAAAGGAATAGGTTTATAATTATTTTTAGTTAGAAGAAAAATATATATAAATAAATACTTTCTTTTTTAATTTTTTGTTAAAAAAAGCGATATATATAGCCGGATCTATAATTAGTTTTTAAAATATTTAAGTATATAACTGTAGTAATAGATTTAGTACTATAAACTATAAAAAAAATATTATATACTTTTATACAACTATTATATATTTTTAACTATTACCTTAATATATCCTGGATATAAGTTATTAAATAAGAGTAAGGAATTACGGTAAAGAAAATGTTAATATTTAAAAATACTACTTAAGTAAAAATTAATATATTATATTTCTTATATAACCCTAAAAATTTAAAGAATATAAATTATAAATATACTAAAAAACTTACAGAGCTATTAAAGATAAAGTATAAATAAAATATTTTATAATTTTAAAATTATATTTTTACTATTATTAATTAGTACTAGCTTAAAAATACTAATATAGTGTTAAGAGTTCTGCTAAATAATTACTAGATTTATTTAACTATCTAGAGCTAGATTTTCTAACTAATTTTTAATTAAAATATTTTTATAGATAATACTAAATTAAGATAGCTATAAATATTTATATAGGCAGCTATTAAATTATAAATCTATATTTTATAAGTAAAGATCCTTCTCTGTATAAAAATAGATTCTTATACTTTTAGTTAGATTTTAACAATAACCTAAAAACTATATTGATTAAAGGGTATTCCTTTAAAAAATAGCTAAATAATAGTAAAATATATTATAAAATCTAGGATTACTAAATATTTAAAAATCTATACTTTAAGAACTAATAGTAGGCTTATTTATATATAATATTTAAATATAAAATAAAAAGCTGTAGAGGAAAAATAAGCTGGAAATTACTAGATTTTAAAATTAAAGAGTAGGAACTATTTATATAAAAGAAAGTACTAAAAAGCTGTATTATATATACGTAAAAGAGAATTAATCCTTTATTTTAAAGAGTTTTATAAGCTAATAATATAAACTTTAAAGTATCTTTCTGTAATACACCCCTTAATTAAGCTAATAAAAATAGCTTAACTGTCTAAGTAAATAAAAAATTAATTCTTTTAAACTTATAGTAGCTATAGAATTAATTTTAAAAAAAGTTTTTTTAAGTAAATATTTAGCGGGTAGTATTACTAGGTAATAAAGCTTTAAAATAAGAGACTAATTATAATAGGTACGCTAGCGTTAGTAGCGTAAAAAATATTTATATAATCTTTCTACTAACTTTTTTAAAATAATTTTTACTCTTTTTATACTTTTAACTATTACTTTTACGCTTTTTTATACTATCTATACTATTTTTATACTTTTCTAATTAATTTTTTTTTAAATAGCTCCTTAAGCTCCCTAACTATTATAAGTATTATAATTTAATTATTTATATTACTACCGCTGTAACTATAGTAAGCTATAATACTTTTTTTAATTTTTACTTATTAGAGTTTATTTAGATTTCTAAGCTCTAATTTTATCTTTTAAAAATTTTATTAATTTTTATTTAATAGTTTTCCGATCCCTTCTATATTACTATAGTCTAGTACCTAAATATAATTAAAAGTAAATAGTATTTTAAATATTATAAGCTTACTAAAATTAGTAAGGAGCCAACGAAGTCTAGTTTTTTAGTTTTTAATAAGTTACTTAATATAGTTCTTTAGCTTATTATTACGCTTTATAAAAAGAAGTAGTCTAAAAGGAAGAAGAATAAGAAGTATAAAAAATTTTAATAATAGGTAGCTTAAAAGAGTTAAAGCGCTGTTTAGTTTTAAATAAAAATTATTATAACTTAAATAGATACTCCTGTACTATAATATTTAGTAACTTACCTACTCCCTTTATAAAATAATATATAGTTATTATAAACTTATAAAAATTAACCTGTGTCTTTAATAAATAAAGATTTACTTACTTTTTCTAATTAAAAAGTTTTATAGATTTTTTAATCTCTAAAAAATATTATTTGTATACTATTATAAGCTTAATAAAATCTACTTAAGACTATGTCTTAAATAAATTTAGATACTTTAACAGTTCTAGTTATTATTTATAATTTATTTTTTAAAATTCTAGAGGATCTTTTTAATAATTATAATAATTTTTTTAGTTTTTTATTTATATTACGCTCTATAACCGCTGTCTATTAGTTATTTTTTAAGTAAATAAATACTATACAGAAAGCTCGACGCTAACTAAAAATTTAAAAAGCTTTTAAAATTATTAAGTCTATCTAGCCTATTCTCCTAGTTTAGCCTTTCTAAATATAAAGTGCTATTAGTGCTCTTTTTAATTTAGCTTTTTTAAGCTCTACTAGGTTAGGTTTAAGAAATAGGCCGCGCCCTATAATAGAGAGTAAATCTAAAAATAAATTTAAAAAAAATAAAAATAGTAAGTTATTTATTTTATAGACTCTATCGCGCTATAGTAATAAGAAAAATATTAATAAAAAATATTTTAAATTTTTTAGTTTATAGTTTTCCGGAGCTCTGTCTATCTTTTTATATTAAAATTAAAAGAGTTTTTAAAACTATTAGATAGCGTATATATAGCTTAATATTACTAACAGTTTATAAAATTAAAGCGTCTTATATTTTACTTCTATTATTTAGGTAGTGCTCTATTTAGTAAAAGTAATAAAAATTATTATAATATTAAGACGCGAGACTTCTATTACTAAATATATAAAAGCAGATATAGTTATAAACTAATATATATATTAATATTTTAATTTAGATAATTTAGAAAAATTATATATTTACTATTATAGTTTTACTAGAGTCTAGAAGATTATAGAGCGCTTTTTATCTTTTTATAAACTATTTTATAGTAAAAAGGTAAAACAGCTTACTTATAAATACGTATAGTTTTTTTAATTTATATTTAGTAATCTTTACTAATATAAACCTTATAGATAATAGAGCTTAATAAGTTATAAACCGCTGTTAGGTAAATAATTAAAATAGATAAGAATTTAGGTAGTAATTTTATAAATAATATTTTTAATAAGATTACTTTATACTGTACTTAAGCTGTTTAGAAGTTTAATAAGCTAGTAAAGTTATTAATTTATTAAAAATATCTATTAAATTATTATATAATTTTTATTATTTTATTATTTTTCTACTCTTTTATTATAGAGTTTTTCTAAACAGCGCAGTTTTAAATTATTTATTATAAATAATAACTAATAAGCTATTTAATATTTAATTTAAAGCGCTTTACGCTCTATTTTTATATAATTTTTTAAAATTCTAGTTTAGTAATTTTTTTTTTATATTTTTAAAATTTAGTTATTTTTTAAATCTTTAAAATTACTAAACTATAAGAACTTTTATTAATCTATCCGCTGGTATATTACTTATCTAAAAGTATTTAATTTTAAAGCTTTTTTTTAAATATTTTTATCGTAGTTATATATTCTGTATATTTATATAGTATAAATAGGTAGTTATATGCTTATTTTTACCTATAACTAGCCTAATTATTTATTAATTATTATAAAATATACACTACGTAGCTCTAAAATCTAAAGTAAGTTCTTTAAAAAAGCGCTTTAGAGCTATTATTTCTTTATTTATATACTTAAGCGCGAGAAGCTTTACTTTAATAGTTAATATAGTAATAGTAGTCTATCTTATAGCTTTCTAAATAATTACACCCCTAAATAATATAATAATATAGCTATATAAGAATTATTTATTTTTTAAATTATCTATAAATAAAGCGTTTAAATAGATTATAAGTTTTAGGCCCTTATATACCCTATATTAGATTACTTAAAAGCGCAATCTATAAAAAAACGCAATTATATATTTTACTATAATAAAATACTCTTTATTTAGATTAATTAAAAAATAAAAAAGTTTTAAGACAGTAAATACTATATGTAGTCGTATTATAATAATGGTATAAAATATAAATCTAATACGTTTTTAATATACTTTAATCTTAGCTTTTATTACTTCTTTTTTATTCTTAACTAGCTCTTTTAACGGCAAAGGCGTTAGTAAAAAAAGTATTAAATTAGCTACCTTAAATTTTTTTATAATCTTTTTAATATATAAATTATAAATTAGTGTAATTATTTAATTTTTTTAATTTCTAATTATTTATATTTTAAAATATTATTTTATAGCTCCGCGTACCTTTATTTTATATATTTTTAAGAGCTTATTACGTAGTTTAAAAGTCTTTTACTAATAAATCTTATAGTATAAGAGTAGAATATTATTTATATAGAAAAGTATAAAGATCTTATAATTTATATTAAAAAATAAATAAAACTTTTTTTTTAAGTAGATAAGGCTAAGTTTAGCTAGAGTACTAGAAAATTTTTTATATTATAGTATAGGTAAGTTATATAAGCTATATAAGACTTAATTAAGCTTTATATAGCTGTCTTCTTATTTATAGCTATTAGGTAGTTTATACTATACTAGATTTAAGGGGTTAATTAGTGTATTAAAGAATATACTAATTATATTAAGCTATAAAATCTCTAGATTAAATTTTATTATAATTATTATAATTATATAAACGGAGCGTACTACAAGCGTTATAGTATATATTAATAAAAGTATATCTTTTAACTAGATGTCGCCTCTAATAACTAGGCGAGTTTTATATTTTATAAAGTAACTATCCTAATTAAATTTATAAATAAAAACTTATTTAAGTAAAAGTAAATATTTAGTATTATTAGAGCGTATAATTATCTACTAAGTTTACTTTTTAAAAAGTATAGTTTATTTTTTATATACAGCCTAGTAAAAGAGTAAATTAAATAAATATAAAAAAATTACTTTTTATGTTACTAGTTTTTTTAGAAACTTATTACGGTATATATAAGTTTTATTTTAAAATATTATTTTTTTTAAGGCCCTATTCTATATAGTAGCTTAAACTATAGTATTAATAATTATAAACTCTCTACGCTTTTTCTATATAAGATTTATACTAAAAATAAATATATTTATAAAGTTATACTAAAGAGAGCTATTTACGCTATTTAGTAAAGTACTTATAAGTTTTATATTATAGAATAGCTTACTCTTTAGGTTAGGGCTTAATAATATATAAATACTAAGGGGGTTTTTATTTTTATTTTTTAGTTTATTAGAATCTCTAAAATTTAATTTACGTTATTTTTAGCTCTATTAATTAGCTAGGCTATAGTCTTTTATAGGTTCCCGTATTCTATAAATATAAATATTAATTATTTTATTTAATAAAAGGAGCTCTATATTACTAATTTAAGTAATAGTATTAAACGAGCTTTTACCTACTATTTAAGAATTTTATAGGTTTTTTATTTTAGACTATTCTACTCTTTTACTAGAGTATATTTTATAAAGAATACTAAAGTATTTATCTTTTTTAGAATTTATATTTTTAAGTTCTTTAGGCTCTAGAGTAAGCTAAAGAGAGATTAAACTAATATTTATATTATATAATATATAGATTTATAACTATTAGTTAGCTATACTAATAGCCTATATATATACTATTTATATAAAGCTTTGCTTATCTAACTAACTAAAAAGATAAAATAAGACCTACGCTAAAGTATTCTTAAGCTATTATTTAGGTTATATAATATTTCTACTAATTTTTAGTTTACGAAAATTATAAGTTTACGTATTAAAAATTTTATTAAAAATTTTATCTATATCTATAACCTTAATAGTATATAAAATATTTATAAACTTTATAGCCTCTTTCTACGGGATAGACTAATTTTCTTTTTCCTTATAAAAAAAAGTTTTATTAAATATAATATTACGCGTTGTAATAACCTAATTAAGTAATAGTATTTATATTTTATAAATATTAGAAGCTACGTAACTAACTAACTATTTAATATAAATACGTAAATTTATTTTAAATTTACGCCTATTATACCTAACTATATAATTTTTATTTAGTAGATATACGTAATAACTATAAGTATATATATTATTTTAATCTAAGTATATATCTACCGTTTAGTACTTTATAAGCTTAAATTTATAGTAATAAAAATATTATTTAAATTAGCTATAAAGAACCTTATTTAAAAATTATATATTTTTAAAAATTACTAAACTAATATTATAAAACGCTGTAGTTATTTTTATAATTTTTAGTTAAAACTTTTTAGTAAGTTTATACTAAGTCTTATAGTAATAGTTTTATTAATAATTTTTTAACTAGCGCGTTTAGTGCCGCCGTTTAGCTTATATATATAAAAAGGTAGTGTTTTAATACTTATACTAAGCTTTTTTATTTATTTTTTAAAGCGTAATTTTCTATACTATAAACAGGTAGTAATATTATTATTTTAAAAAATTTTTATAATTTTAAGTTTATACTAAATATATATTTATATAGTAAAGCTTAAAAATACTTTTATAAGCTCTAAAAGTAACTTTATTTATAAACTTTATATATAAACTTTCCTACTATAGTTATTTTTAATTAGTAATATTTACTGCTCTTTAAGCCTTCCTTTAGGTATATTAAAAAAATTTTATAAAATATACTAGTATAGTTATAGTAATTTTTTTTTAAGTTTTTAAAAAATTACCTAAGCCGCGTATATAAGAGAATATTATTTATAATATATATATTTAGTATTTAAAATATAAATATTTTATACTTTATAGACTAGAGTGTATAAAGTTTTTTAATTTAAATATCCTGCTCTTTAATACTATATATTCTTAGTATTAATACGCAGATATATTAATTAAAAATAGGGCTTTTAATATACTAGTATTATATTTTAAACTAAGGGATAGAAGGATAAAGACTTATATTTAATAAATATTAGGTTATACTTATAAGTAAGTATTATAAGTATAAGGCTCTATTTTAAAGATTTTATATATAGTATATTATCTAAGCTTAAGTACTAAAGTCTCTTATTATATAAATAAACTTTAGATATTATATTTAGGTAAAATTCTTTTATAATAGCTATATTTTTTAATATAAAATTTTTTATAGAGTTTCCGTTTAGGCTATTTAAAGTATTTTTAATTATTTAGGTTTTTATACTAGAGATTAAAAAAGCTTATATTTTAGCTTTAATAGTATAAATACTATTAGTTTTTTTAAAAAATTTTAAAATAAGCAGTAATCTGTTATTTATTAAATATAAAATAATACTATTATTAAGAATAATAATTTTAGAGAGTGTATAAGTATTATAATTTTATATAAAATATATACTATTATTTTATTTTAATTTACTACTTATAATAAGTAAAGAATTAATAACTATATATACTATAAAATTAGGAAATTTTAGTTTATTAAACTACTTACCCTATAAAATATTCCCCTTAAGCTATTTTTTTTATTTAAGTATATTACGAAGAGCTATAAATTTATTAAACTTAAAGCGCTTAAAGAGCTCTTTTTTATTTTTTTTAAAAAGCAATATAGTCTAACTAGTATAAATATCTATTAATACTAACTATAGGTAATAGTACTTAGTAGGTTTCTAATAATACTTTTTAGGTTTATAAAGGTATTAATATAGTTTATCTTTATTTCTTAGCTATAAGCTATTTAATTAGGGGGATAGGCTTTATTTATTAAGTATTATAAAGATCCTAGAGCTCTTAGTAGATAATTTAGTAGTTTTATTTTATAATATAATTTAAAAGATTTTTCTAACTTCTATTAGAGAGAGCTTTTTATTTTTAAATATTAATTTTTAGACTTAGGTTATACGTATCTATTTTATCTAATTAGGTACTAATTTCTTACCTACGGTAGTAAGAAAGTTAGTAATAATTAATTTATTTTAAATATTACTAAACTTATATACTTCCGCCTTTATATAAAGAGCTTTTTATTTATAATATTATAGCTTAGTAGCTATCCTTTTATATTTTACTTTTTTTAAATAAGTATAGTATTATTATTATATAATATTCTTAGCTATTATATTAGTAGTTAAAAGCTGTTATTTAAAGAAATAAATAATTAAGTAAGTTAAAATATCCTCTTTAATAATATAGTACGTTTAAACAGCGCTTATAAGCTTTAAAACTATTATTATATTAATCTAGTTTTAGATATTTATTACTTAGTTCGCTTTAGTAGTATAATTAATTAAATAGACTTAGTATATAGCTATTTTAGTAATATAGTTATAATAGATTTTTATAATTTTAATATTAGACGCTTCTATAATATATAAACATTTTAGTATTTATAGTAAATTATTAAAATTATTAACACTTTTAAGGTTAGGATTAATAAAATTTTATACGTAGTAAAGTATATATTATATTTTAAGCTATATATACTATATTAACTACCTTACTAAATTAGTAAGTTAGATAGTATTAGTTAGGAGGGATATAATAACTTTAGATATTATAACGCTTAGAGAATTATTAGTTATAAGACTTACTAAGTATTTAATAACTAAAGATACAGGTTATTATTTTATATATATATAAATAAGGCAATGCTTACTAGATTTATAAAACTAAGAGCTTTTAAAATAAAGGTTAAAAAATTAATTACAGTTTTAAAAAATAAGATTTTTAATAATTAAGTACGTAGAGAGAATCTTTTTTTACTTTTAAAATACTAGGCTTATAACTATAGAGGAAAAATAAGCTAGAAATTACTAGATTCTAAAATTAAAGAGTAGTGATTACTTATATAAAAGAAAGTACTAAAGAGCCGTATTATATATATATAAAGGAGAAATAATTCTCTGTTCTAAAGAGTTTTATAAGCTAGTAATATAAACTCTAAGGTATCTCTCCGTAATAAAAGCTTAAAGTAAATTCTTTATTATAAAAAGTTTATATATATATTTAATATTTAGTTAGATGTTCTAGTATTATAATAGGGTATATAATTAAATATATTCTATAAAATTTTTACTATAAAATACTATTAGGTAAAAATTTTTATTAAACGCTTTTAATTATTAACTATACTTAATAAAAGAATCTATACTATTTTAGGTATATTAAAAAAGTTTAAAATAAGATTCTCTCTAACGTATAAGCGAGATAAAGGCTAAATAGAATTAATATAAAAGTTTTAGAGCTTACCGCCCTAGGTGTATATAAAACTAATAAAAAATAATTATACTACTAATTATATAGTAGTAAGATTTTTATTTCTTTTAATTAGTAAAAGCGTAAAAATATATAAGTAAAAGTATTATTTATCTTTCTAGAGCGCTTAATTCCTTCTTTTTATAGTTATTTTAAAAATATAAACTACTTTTAAAACTTAGTTAAGTATATAAAATTATTTATAAAATTATTACTAAGAAAACCTATATTCTCTACCCTCCTAAAAGTATTTAGAGATAGAAATTAGAGAGTTAACTAATACGTAGTTTAAAAATTTAAGTTTAAATTTTTACTTAGGCTAGGGGATTTATTAGATAAAGAAGATTTTATATTTTAATAAATATAGATTATTACTATATACTACTCTAAAATAAAACTAAAGTAAAAGTCTAATAAAATAACTTTATATAAAATTACTACTTACGTATATTAATTAGAATTTAAGTCTATACTAATTTTTAACTTAATTTAAAAATCTACTAATAAGTAAATTACTTATAAAATTTTACTAAAAACTTAAAAACTAAACTACTTTATATATAATTCTACCGTCTTTAAAGACTATATAGAGTAAATAGTTAGATTTTTTTCTATAGCTAAGGTACTAATAAAAAAAAATAAAAAATATTTATAAGGTTAATAATAATAAAAAGCTATTTAAAAAAATATAGAATTCTAAAACTAAAAAATTATAAATAGGATAAGTTATTACTAGTTTTAGATAGGTTATATAGTATTAATAAGTAATAGTATTTTAAAATAATATATTTTTTATTTATAAATTTATATATTTTATTTTTTTAAATAAACGAAACTATATTATTAATTACGGAATTACTTATAGATAAATATAAACTTTTAAAAAAAATAGTTAATATAAAAGCTAAAAAAAAATTTAGAAATTTACTAAATAGTAATAGTTTACTTAGCTAGTAAAATAAAAAAAAGATAAAAATAAGTTAAGTAAAAAAAAAAAAAAGTAGAAATAGGCTAAAAAAGAATATTTAGCTTAGCTATCTAAATAGAGGCGGGCTGAAAAAGAATAGTTAGTTTAGTTAGCTAAATAAAGATAGACTAAAGAAAAATATTTAGCTTAGTTATCTAAATAAAAGTAGACTAAAAAAGAATAACTAACTTAGTTATCTAAATAAAGATAAACTAAGAAAGAATAACTAGCTTAGCTATTTAAATAAACATAGGCTAAGAAAAAATAGTTAGTTTAATTATCTAAATAGAGATAGGCTAAAAAAAAATATTTAACTTAGTTAGTTAAATAAAACTAGGGTAAGGAAAAACGGTTAGTTTAATAATCTAAATAAAAGTAGGTTTAGCTATTTAAATAAAGGTAAATAAAAAACAACAGCTAACTTAGCTATTTAAATAAAAATAGATAAAAAAAATAGCTAGCTTAACTATTTTAATAGAAGTAAACTAAAAAAAAAAATTTAGTTTAGTTATCTAAATAGAGGCGGGCTAAGAAAGAATAATTAATTTAATTAGCTACATAAAAGTAAATTAAAAAAAATAACTAGCTTAGTTATCTAAATAGAAGTAGACTAATAATAAATAATTAGTTTAACTATTTAAATAAAAATAGACTAAAAAAAATTGCTAGTTTAGCTATTTAAATAAAGGCGGGCTAAGCTATAATAGTTTCTTTAATTAGTAAAGTAAAAAAAAAAGCTAAAAGAGAAAATTTCTAAGTAGTAATAGTTAGCTTAAATAGTAGAGTAAAAAGGAGCTAAGTAAAATAAGTAGGCTAAAAAAAAGAAACTCTAGTTAGTAGAATAAGAAAGCCGGCAATAAACTAAAAAAAAAAAAATATAAATAAACTAAGTAAAAGCTATTTAATATAAATAATATTTAAAAGATAGAAGTAAGTAAAAGCCTAGAATCTCCTATAAGAATATAATTTACTAAAGAGATACCTACTAGCCTATTAAAACTTAATAAAAAAAAGTAATATAAAAAGAAATCTAAGCTTCTAAAAAATATAAGTACTATATAAAAAAAAATAACTATAAATAAACTACCTAAATTAATTTAAAGGAAGTTATAAAACCTATAACTTAAAAATAAATAAATAAAAATTAAGGAAAATTAAATAAGTAAACCTATACTTTATTAAATAATACTAATTCTTTAGTAATAAATATTACTAAATCTGCTATTCTTTATTTTAATTAATAGGTAAATACCTAAAAAGTCCGTATAAATTTGAAAATTTATAAAAAAGGTGCTCAGAGAACTAAACGCAGTTTTTTAATTAAACCTTTTAAGCTATTAATAGTAAAAGAGATAAAATAATAAGTAATAAAGTATATAAAAAAATATATAAAAAATATATAAATATATAATATAAACTTCTGTAAGCTAAACTCTTAAATATATTTTAAAAATATTATAGTAAATAGGATAAATACTATATTTTTAATTCTAAAATAAAAAAAAAAATAGTATTAAATTTTTAGTTACTCCTAGAATAAGCTCTAAATTATAGACTAAATTAGTAACTAACCCTACTTATTTAGTATATAATTTAGAGGCTAATTAAAAAAGTAAGCCTAAGTGTAAAAAAGGTTATTTAAAAATTTAGCTAAAATATTCTAAGTTAAATAATAAAGAATAGAAATTTACTTTTTATTTTACTATTTAATTTTAAATATATTTAATAATAATTTAATCGGGGTGAGTATAATTAAAATATAGTAATATTAGGTTAAAATAGACTTTTATAGAAATACTCTCTTATTAATTGTTTTAATTTAAATATTAAAACTTTTAAGTTACTTAAGTTTAGCTATAGTTTTATTTTTTTAATAAAAATCTATTATTAATACTATAAAGGCTATGCGTTCTAACTAATAGATATAAAAAAAATAGAATAAGCTGCTATACTAAGAGTAAGATTATATATAGGTATAGATAGATTGTAAAAGTATAATTATAATTTTATTTTTAAAAAAAACTAAAATTAGGAATTTTACTAAAGTAAAAATCTATATATAAGATATTAAATTTTTTATTTTATAATTTAAAAGTAAACTAAAACCTATTTTAACTAATTATTATTTCTATTATATATAAATATATACTAGTTTACTAATAGTAGTATTAAATTATTAGTACTACTACTATATTATACTAAGTACGAAAAAGTTTAGAACTGGTAACTAATAAAAAGTTTTAAATATAAAAAAAGAGTTTTCTAAGTAAAGGTAATAAGCTATATAGTAACTATAATACTAATATCTATATTTTATTATATTATAATAAAAGATATTATAGCTATATATTTATAATATACCATTTTCAGCCTCTAAACTTAGAAGGTATAGTAGATATTTTTTACTTTTAATTATAAAAAGCGCTAATACTACTAAAGCTAAAATTTATTTATGTTTAATTATAATGATACTGTTAGATTTTATCTAAGTAATAAAGAATAGCTAGTTAGATATAAATCTTTATAACTTTTTAGTATATACTAATTTAATTCTAACTATTACTATAAAAATAAAATATATATAAAAGGTAAGTAGGGTTAAAAAATAAAATACAGTAACTATTTAGTATATAAAATTATATAGAAATATAAAAAAATATAAAAAATATAATAAACTAAGAGCTATAAACTAAAAATTAAAGTCATAAAGCTCGTATAAAATAATTATATAAAAAAATTCTAAGAAATAGATAAATAAATTTTAATATAAAATATTTTAAAATTATTATAAAAACGTGTATTTTAGTGTAAATAATTTTTAATACTTAATAAGTATTTTAATGCTATAATAATTTAATATTAGCCCTTTAATACTTATAGTAAAATAAAAGCGCTAGCCTTATTAAGGTCTATTTTAGGCTATTAGTATTAATACTAATACTTAAAACTAGTTTTAATATCTAGAGTATTATTTAAAATAAAATATCTAATAGTAAGAAATACGTTTTATAAAAAAGTTAAGTAGTATATTCTATTATATCTAGTTACTAAGTCTAAAAAGTACTAATATATTATATTATAATTTATTTCTTTTTATTAATAACACTGTATCCGTAAGCTTAGTATTTAATATTATTATATATTAAAATATACTAACGTAGTAAAAGTACTATTAAATTTATGTAATAACTATCTATTTAGAAAAAGTAACTATTTATACTTAAAATTAAAATAAAAAAATTTTTTAAATTTGTTATAGCTTATTTATATATTTTAATTAAATAAATAACCTCCCTATATAATAAATATATATAGTAAACTAATTACCGTAAAATAGATTTTACTTTAATAAATTAATAAATTACTTTTATTAATTAAAAATAGTTAAAGTAAAGACTATAGAATAGTCTACGCCGCGCGTACTATTAAAACTTTATAAAATAATTAAACTTGTTATAGTAGGGTTAAATTTATTTTTATTTAATTAAGTAAAAGGGTTAATATTAAATATAATTAGAGTCTCTAAGAAATTTTCTAAAGTAATAGCTAAGTTTATATTTTTAATAAATTTCTCGTAGTGAGGTAGATAAAAGTATAAAATTAAAATATTATTAGTGCTAGTATAGCTACTACTTTTATTAAAATTTTAACTAGCTGTTAAGCTAAAGGCTAGAATTAAGCTTAGGTCTATAGATATAGTAAATATTATAAACGTAAAAATAATAGCTATTATAAACATAAAAATAGTAAAAAAGTATATTTTTAATTAGTATAATATAGCTCTAAAAAAGTTTAAAATAAAGTATTAAAATATTTTTATACTTTAATTTACTAATCTTCTCTAAATATAGCCGTATTATAGGGACTAAAAGAATTTACTATTAAAAGTATATAATAGATTTTTATACTACTATAGTGCCTATTTTAGCACCTACTAGAAACTATTTTAATAATATAAATATAATAGTAATAATACAAATATAATTTTTAGGTAAAAAAATCTTAATAATTTATATATAATTATAGTATATAACTCATATAGAAACTGTAGCTAATATTAATATATATATAAAAATTAAGCTATAAAAAGTTAAAAATTCCGTTATTTATTTTAGTATAAAGAGTATTTATTAAAAATTAACTACTAGACTAAAAATACAAATCTGTACTAAGTTATATTATATAGTAGTTTATATACTAATAATATTTTAGTACGTAGGAAAAGACGTTTATAAAATATATAAAATATTTATTAGAGCTAGTGTAAAGTAAATATAATATATATTAAAATACTCGTAGAAGAAAGTTAACAGCGTATAAAATCTAAAAGCTAAATATATATACTACTATAATAGTAACTAATAAACAACTTCTTTACATAAATAAGCTAATATAAAAATATCTAAAGTAGCCTAACGTAATTACTAAATTAAACTAACTAATAGCCTATTTAGAAATCTAATTACTTACTTTTTAATAGACTATTTTCGGGCACTAAATATTTATAATATAGGTTTTTTAATTTAGGGCCCCTTAAAGTACCTTTAAAAAGAATAGTAGTTTAAAAATATAAAAGATAATAAATAATATATTTAAACTATTTAAACTACTATAAAAACTTATTAATTAGATACTCTAATATATCCTACAAGTTTTAGCTCCTAATATAACTTTAGATTTTAGTTTTAAGCTATAAAAAATAATAAACTGTCTAAAATATTATACTATATAATTTTTAAAACAGATTAATAGCTTATTAAAATAATAAAAGCACTAAATACTAATTTAGTACTTATTAGTACTAATTTTAAAAATTTTTACACTTTAAGTAAGCTAAAAGCACCTAAAAGCTATTATATAATACTTTACTTAAATAATATAAGTAAAAAGGTTAAATACTATAAAAACTCTTTTTTTAAAGCCTATAAGAAGAGTATAAATATAATAAAAATAAGGGGAAGATTTAATATTTATAAAGAATTGTATTAAATATTTTTAAACTTTTATATATATCTAGTAAGTTTCTTTAGCTAAATAAAAAGAGTTTAAAATAAATTTTTTTATTTTATAAAAGGTAACTGTAATTATAATACTTATTCTTTTAAATTAAATATATTAAAAATTTTTACGTACTATATTTATAAAAATAAAAAAAATTATTTTTATATTAAAGGCTCTCGCTATGAGTTATACTCTTCGCCTCTTTTAGTTTAAAGAAAAAATATAATTTCTTTTTTAAAGGGCTAGTAGAAAGCCGCTTTACGTAATTATATTAAAAAAAATATTTATAGCCCTATTACTACTTTTAAATATATTTAAGATCCTATTACTATATTTAGGTATTAGTAGTATAATTAAATTAAAATATAATATTACGTCTACTAATTTATAATTTTTTAAATTTTTTATAATATATAATTTAGAACTATTTTTAAAACTGTAATTAATTTTAATTTTATTACTTATTCCTTTCTAATCTATTAGCATAACCTTATATAATATATTTACTAATATCTAGCCCTTTTATAAGATATTTTTAAGTATACTTTACTCTTATAATATTATAAAAGTTTTAGTATATCTAAAAAGCATATATAAATATTTTAAATAATATTTTTCTAAACGGATTATGAATAAATACACTTTTTAATATAAATATATATATATATATTTCTAGTATAAATCCGCGGATTCTAAATATATAGTTGTAATATTTATTATAAAGTACCTTTTTATATTATAGTAAATTACGTACTTAGATTAATTAAACTTAACTAATTACGTAAAATAGAGTAATAAAACTATTATTTATAAGTAGAGTAAAATTATATTATAGCTATATTTAAAATAAAACTAGTTTTACTAGTAATTACGTCTTAATAGTCTTTTCTATAATATATCTTTAATTAGTTAAATTACTTTTATTACTATTATTTTACTATAATTAATTTAGCTATAGCTTTTTACTAAAATTATTATATAAATATAACGGAAGCGATAATTAAGCAGTATTTTTTTAATTTTATAAAAAATACTTAAAAAGAGATATCCTCTATCTATTTAAATAGATAATAATACTATTATTTAATTTTTTATACCTAGTAGGCAGGATCTATAAGACGCTTATTCTATTATTAAAAAAATATATTATCTACCTTCCTTAACGTATAAGGAACACTAGATATAGAGAATAAAAAATTATATATATTATATTAGGCGATAAAAAAGACTTTTAAATTTAGAGTTTTAATATATAAATAATAAGTTTTAAAATTATTAGGCTGAAGGCTTTAATACGGGTTACTTAACCTAAAAGTTATATAGTCTAAAATATATATTATAACCTTATAAATTACTTTAGTAAGATTAGTAATTTATTTTAATATTTATTTACCTAATATATTATTACTAATAATAAATTATACTATACTACCTATAATAATTCTATGTTTTATAAAATAATAAATAGCAAAACCTGTACTCTAAAATTTAATATTAAAAATATAATAAAAGTAAAGTCCTATATACTATAGCTATATAGTTTTTAAAGTATAGATAACTAAAAAGCACTATACCTAATTACCTATAATACTTATCTAAATAAAAAATTAAATTATTTAGTTTAAACTATTTAAGATATGACTTTTTAACGTGTTTCTTTACTTTTTAAAATTAGTAAAAGTCTTAAAATTACTCTATTTTATAAATATAAAAGATATATTATTTATTTCTAATTATAATAGGGGCTAGTTTTAACTTAATAGTAAACTATAATATAAATTCTAGCGTAGGTTTTAGTATTAGTAGTATACTTTAATTATAATTTTATATTAACTTAGATTTTACTAGAGTACCCGGAACACGATAAAGATTAATTAATATTTTAATTATATTAATTTAGTATTTAAGCCTTTTTTATAGTATAAAATCTAAAAAATATTTATATAGTAGTTAAATAGCGTATTTTTATTTTAAATTATATTTAACTAGTTCTGATTTCTACTCTATCTTATTTAAATTAAAAGTAAATAGACTAAGCTATTTTTTTATATTCGTAGTCTTAATTATATTAAAAAACTTAGTTTATAATTTAAGTACCTTCTTTCTCTTTATTCTCTTTTTAGTATATTTTAAGTCTAAATTAGCCTACTTATATAAGTTATAAATTTTACTTCTAACTACTTCTGCTTTTTTAAGGGTTTTATATATTTATTATATTTTTTTAGAAAAATTATTACGCCGTTCTTAAAGCTCTATAATTAATAGATATATTTTAAATAGATTAATTTTTAAATTAGTAAACTAAGTACGAGCCTGCGGATTAATATTATAACTTATATAAGTTATAAATTTAAAGAGGGCGTCTATAAAAGGACGCCTAAGAAAAGCAGTCTATATATTATATTAAATATACTTATTAATATAAGCTTAAAAAATCCTAGTATTTTAATAATTTATTACCTATTATAGACGGGCTTAAATTATACTAATATTATCTATTTTACTAGATCTACGCTAAATATTATAAAAATTAAAATTTTTTATTATACTAGCTATAAAATCTAGTCGCTAGATATAGTAGAGAAAAGTATAATAATATAAAAATTTTTATCTAAAATTTAGATCCTATTTAGAATAGAAACTACTTACTAAAATATTAGCTTTTTTTTTATAATTTTTTTTATTTTAGGCGTATACTTTCTTATACTAAATTAATCTAAAGTTAAAATATTTATTCTATAAACGTAAATTTTAGCTAAATAATATTATTAAAAATTTTAAAAATAATTATATATATTCCTAAATTAAAAATAAAATAATTAGTTTTATAAAGATAATAAATTATCCTATATTCTTATTTAAAATTATAGAGAGGATTTACTTATATAATAGTTACTATTTAAAATTTTACTTATATCCCTTTATAAATCGCAGATCTATTTTTATAGTAAATAAATTTTTTTTACTTTTTAGATTTAAGAAAAGAATCAGCGTAATATACTTATAATATAAAGTCTTAATAATTTTATTTAGATTTAGAGGTTCTCTTTTAGTATTAAAAGTAGTACTATTATTATTATTATTCTTTTTATTTTTATTATTATTACTATTATTATTATTATTATCTTTACGTATATTACTATTCTTATAATTTTTAAGAATATATTTATTTACTACTATTATATTTCTTTTTTAATAAACTAGCGCTCCTAGTTAAAATATTATATATATATAAATAAGTATTAAAAATATAAATTAAAATATCTATTACGTGTCCGGAAATATTAAGGTATTTTAAATCTAGTAATAATAAGACCGGCACTTGTTTATTTAGTTATTATTATCCTTCTTATTAAACTATCCCTTTATTATTAGTAAGTTAGTTATATAACTATTAGAAGCTTAGCTCTAGTAGCTATTTAATAGTTACTTTTAAGGTTATAAAAATATAATTAACTACGCCGCCTTAACTCGTAATACCTTAAGCGCTATTACTTATTACCTATTACTCCCTATTTTTTATAAGCTTTTATATTCCTAAATATATTAACCTTATATAGCTATTTTTTTAATTATTATTTATACTTTGTACTTAGGATAATTTTATTACTTTTAACTCTAACTTTACCTTTACCTTTACCTATATAATAACCTTTATAACTTCCTAAATCTTAGTAATACTTTTTTTATTAGTTATTATCTATAGTATTTCGTTTTTAATTTACCTATTATTTTAGTACTAATTAACAGCATTATAAAGGCCCTATTTAACAAATAAATTTACTTATACCTATACTTATATATATTTAGTCCCTCTAGCCTCTAAGTTTTATTCTACTATTCTTTAAAGTTATAGTAGTTTAAACGCTTTTAAAACCCCTATATAAATAATATTTATAACGTAGTATACTTTAATAATAGTAATAGTTTAGCTAATAACTAAATTATACTTATTTAGTTACTAAGTACTTAACTACTAAGTAATTTTTTACTAAATATTAGTCGCGGTCTCTACAGTCTCTATAGTTATTATAATATTAATTTATATATAAGATAAATTTTTATATAAAATATCTAGCACTATATAAGTTTTGATAAATCTAGACCTAGTCTACTATATATAATATTACCTGAATTTTTCGATACATTGAGTATGAAGGCATGCACATACTCCTCCTTTTTTAAAACCCCTTTTGGTCGCCCCGAGCCACTACAGCCACACTATTTGTTCGAATAGTATACAAATATATATATAATATATTATAATATATATTAGCTACTAATTACTACTACAATAATAAGGTAATTATAATAGTAAAAACTATTATAAAAGAGGTAACGCGTATAAGATAGCGGTAATTTATCCTATAGTATACTACCTTTTAATATAGTATCTTTACTAAACTTTATCTTCTTTATTAGAGCTTTTTTTTATTAGGAGCGTACACGCTACTACTAACTATATACTAACTATAGCTATATAACTAGTAACTTAGTTAGCCTTAGTATAGCGCCTTTATTATTTTCTTTTTATTATACGCCTTATCGTACCCGTATATATAGTAAAAATACATATATCCTTATACTATTACTTTAGTTTTAGGCTAGCCTATATCCTTTTTAACTTACTTTTAATAATTAGTAATAATAACAATAAAAAAATATTATTTATATTTATAATTAGTTTTTTATTTATAGATATATTAAGATTGTACTTTTTTATTAGAGGCCTATTAATATACTATAATAATTAGTAAGTTCTTAAATATTTAAAATAGTTAGTTATATATTATTAATCTCTTTTTTTTATATATTTAGTTAATTTTAATTAGTATATTTCTAATAAAGCTACTACTAATATTTAAATTTCTAATAAATATTTTTTTTTTTTTAGGAATAGAAGTTGTGTAAATTTTACTAAAAAAAAAGTATAATATTTTATTTTAAAACTCTTTTAATTAGTAAAATTAGGTCCACTTTAATATTTTAGTAGAATCTAAAAAGACTTAATATTATAAACTATAACCTAAAATATAAAATTTTTTACTTTCTTTATCTATTTAAGATTTTATATACGTTATTTATTATTAATAATAAATAGTTATTTTTTATTCTTTTTATTCTTTTAAGATCTTTGCGGAGTTTTTAATAGTATTTAACTAAAAATTTAAATTTAAGTTATAGTTTCTATTACTAAATAGTCTAGAATTTTAATTTATTTAGTCTACGCTATTAAGTAAATATATATTTATATACTTTTTTAATTATAGACAGTTATACGTATACTAGTAGGCTAAAAAAAAAGATAAAAAAGCGCTTAATAGCTACTAGGGTAATATTAATTATAAATTAATAAAATAAACTAATAGTAGACTATATAAAACGGGCTACTATATATAATAAAAGTTTATATTAAATAAGAGTAGAAAAGAGAAATTATATAGTTTAATAGAGTATAAGTAAAGACAGTAGGTTTATAAAAAGTAAGTAAATAGGTATATTAAGTTTCTTTAAGTATAGATAAAGTAATATTCTAGTAAAATAAATATAATAGAAAAAATGTTAATAATATATTAATAAAATAAATATAAGTCTATTTTAGGGCACGTTTAGTTATTAAAATTTAGAAAAAATAAAATAAAATAGTGTAAAGTAGTGTAAGAGCTTAGCTAATAAAAGCTAATAATATTATAAGAATTAGACTTAGTATTTTAAGTATAAGTAACTCTAAAAGCGGCGATAGAAGACTTCTAAAAATAGAGTTAAAAGTCTCTAGACATACAGTTACTATAGTAATATTAGTTAACACCCCCGCCCACGTAAGTATGCGACTACGCCGCCCATAAGTTTATAAGTTAGTTAATGAAAGGTACTAAATCCGGTCCCGAAATAATCCGAAACCTAACAAAAGGGACTAACGTATATCCCACGTACATTCCTCCCTCCCATACGAAGTCGTAGAACGGGGTCGCGATACCGGGCGTGAATAATACTCTTCAACTGCTAAGCCAGGAACGCAGCAAAGAGGCCAGCAGCCACTCCCAACGCACCATCCCTCTTCGTCGATCCCGCTCTACCGTCAAACTGGCTCGGAGTAGCAGGTAGCGCGCCACTCGTTACATTCGCAGCACCTGTAGTCGTAGCAGCAGCCGGAGGCGTCGTCGGCTCAGGAATACTCGACGGGCAATGCCAGTGGTCTCCGCGGGGCTCGCAAGAGGCCGTACCGGCCAGCGCATGGTCATGGACGTCATTGGGATGGGTTGCAGTAGGCGGGGGAGGTGTCAACGGTTCTAAAACTCCAGAAAGACAATGCCAATGGTCGCCGTGGGGTTCAAAAGCACCGCTGTCTGTGAGAGGGATGGTATGGTCGTCATCATCGTGATCGTGGGTCTCTGATGTGGTTACTGCTGGAGGAGTGGTGGGCTCTTCTAATAGTAAGACGTGATGAAAACTGATTAGCTGGATGAAGTTGGTCGAATAAAGATTGAAGCACTTTTATAGTATCGTCCTATCATTTGCTAGAATAGTCTGTTGTGGAGGGCTACAAGCCTTCCATGAAGATGTGTTTTCCCACAAGGTTGACCATTGAAGTTTGATGCCCATGCTGCCGTAGAGACTACTTGTTGAAGGTGCCGGACTGTTTAACGCAGTGTCATCTAACTACGATAAAACAAGGAGGACTGGCCAAATGCATCCTGAAATGAATTCAAATGTACGTGTGTATGTACCTGGTTGTTTTACTCTTGATCACACAGAAGAACTACCGCACATGACGCGATCTGCTCCCAGGATGCAAGTGTTTCCCTTATCGCATGTTCATTACCGCATTTATTTCAAATAAAACTCCAGAAGACAGCCCCGAATTTTCGGTTTACAATTTCCCAAGTTCGCGAGGCTGAAGTTCCGTAAGGTTTGACTCTCCGAGGAAAATCTTCTTGTCGACCAGGGCATCCTTCTGCCAAGGACTTGGTTTGATATGTACGCCTGAGCCTGGAAGCGTCTTTGATCTGGTCCACCTTGAAGCGATAGCTATTGCGACCTCATCGCTGTCATGGGCTGCATCATACATAAGCAGAACAGCGCAAACGATAGCTTCGATGTGCTCCAAGAGTTCTCTGCCATGATAGAGAAGGTTTTCCTTGTCCGCGCTCTTGACCATTGTAACCATCGTATTAAAACGGTGCTCTACGGCCTTCCGCTCCTCACTGAACTTGCCAGAGCAGCCGTTCAACATGGTGCGCACCCATGGCCCAAGTGTATTCTCCAGAACATTCCCATTTCCCAGTCGTTTGTCGACCAAAACCCTGACTAAGTCTTCAGCCATCACACTAACGGTACCTTCCCAGATGGGATTGACAAGGTTGTCGCGGAACCCCTTCGCAATATTCATCAAGCCACCATCCTCATTGTTCTCGCAGTATCCGACCCCACCCAAGCACTCCATACACTCCCGCAGCCCATTGACAGCAGCAACGCTGACCCGCGCTTTCATCACAGGGGTTAAAAGCCGCAGAAGTGTCGCAACCTCATTCTTATCCTTCGGAATCAGTTTCTCAGCGTTCGTACCCCTAACCATATCTTCCCAATTCTGCTCCATAGCCCCTTGCAGCGCAGCCCCAAAAAACGCAAGATGTGTCGCAGCCCAATACTTCACTGTCTCATCCGCCATCCAGCGCAAATGCTGCGGATTATCCTGCAGCAACGCACCATGCACTTTGCGGACTTTGGTGTACGCTCGACAAATGGCTAGACCGCGCGCCCAACCTCCCGCGGCTCCAGCGGCGGTGTGGAGACGAGCGATGTTTAAGATTGCGGCGATTTCTTTGACACCTTGGCCTTCTTCTCCGATGAGCCAAGCGCGCGTGTTTTTGAGTTCAAGTTCTGCGGTTGGGAGGGATTTTGTGCCAAGTTTGTTCTTGAGGCGCTGGATTCGTATGCCATTTAGCTCAGTTAGTGGTGTGTCGGTCTCATTAGACAATTCAGTCCCAACGCTTCGTCGCATTGGAGCGTAGAATGCGCTGACGCCTTTGCTGGTTCTCGCCAGCATGATGGCCATCTCTGAATCTGTGGCACTGCTGAACCACTTGAAGCCATCGATTTTCCACGGTCCAAGTGGCATTCCGACGTTATCGTACATCCGGCCTGCTTTGGCCTCCAGCTCTAGTTCCTTGCGAGAAATCCGATGAGCGATGGTTTCGGTGCCACTGACATCGCTACCACCAGTGCGTTCCGTCATCCACTGGCCGCTGGTCCATGCAACGGCAGGATCTCTTGATGTAAGTCTGCGATACGCTTCACGGAACACTGTACCTCGTCCTGGCTGGTCCTCATCTGCATCCTCAAGATGACGGGAGAGTAACGTTGCAGCTCCATCCGTCATACTCATCGGGCATTTCGTCATAGTAGCTGAGTGACTCCAGACATGGCCTAATGCGAATTCATGAATCCTCCTATTCCACTCTGTATTTTGTTTCTCATATGCGACTGCAACAACACCTTCTTCGTGGCCAATGTCTTTGAGCGCTTTCCATCCAGTGGTTACCCACAGGGGATCATTACGATTTTCTTCACCGAAGGTAGTAAGAGGACGAAGTGTGGGGAGATTCATTTCTGCATCCAAGCCATGGTTTAGAACTGCCGGTTGGAGGGCACGACGAGCGAGGTTGTGGATGGAGGTTGTCACAGAGGTGGCAGTGGGCGGTAGATAGAGGGCTAGGATGCGTGCTAGAATTTTGTCGTCAGATACGTTTCGTGTATCTTTGGGCTGCGTGTATTGCGGTGGCAGCACGGGAAGAGCCTGGAAGAAGCCCGTGGTAGATGAGGAAGGCGTGAGTATTGTCCCGGCCATTTTAATTGCCTTGTACTATGTAAAAGATACAAAGAGGTGTGGCGACTTTGGATATGTTATGTCTCACGGTTGCTACTGCTGGCCACCGGGGCACGTTTAATGAACCGCAGGCAGGACTGAGAACCTCGGTATTGAATCAAAGGTGCTTCGCAGCATATGAATTGGTGTCTTCGTGATCGGAGCTTATATCCAACCCCGCTTGCGAACAGCCATGGCTTTGACCTCGGCATATCATCAGACCATGACTGTGACCTCGGCTTACCATGGTCCTTTCCTAATCGGGTAAATACATCATGCGTTGACAAAAAAACATGGTGGAAACGCGTTCCGAACCTAATCTTAGGCCAATCTCACTTGTTTACTAGAAATACCTTTCGAACATGTTCTAGTATGTATATATATTGCTATTACTGTAGTAAAGTGGCTCTGTTCTCCTATCGATGGGCGATCATGCTCCTCTAATTATATAGGTATACCACTCTATATAGGCTAGCTACTAAGCTAGATATAGGCTAGCCGCTAAGCTTAATATAATTTCAGCGGACCTGAATATATATTGCTACGCTCGTTCCTCGCTCCGCAATAAGAAAGGCTCGGATAAGTTGCAGCTAGTTATTTCCAAGGAGCCAAGCAAATGGAGACGAGACAAGGTCAACGCAGACGATCAAGCAAGTGCGGTTGGATACAGTCGGAACCGCACGGGCACCATTGGCGTCGGTCGCGTCATCAGCCGTGAGCGTCAAATCGGCGAAACCCATCTTCAGCGGTGGGCCAAACGCAGCCGGGAGTCTCAACAGATTTAGGTACGGGGAGTCGAAGATCAGATTCCAGAACAATACAGATGGTAGGGACTTTTTGGAGGTGTGGAGGAAGTATGTTCGAGGAAGCGGATGATAGCCAAGATTTCGGACGCATTAGAGCCAAGTGGGACATGTTGCGCACACGACGGTTCCCGACACCATGGCGTCGCTCACTTGGAAGCCGTAAAGTGAAACGCGGCAAGGCATGAGCAATGGCTTTTTTTGTTCCTCCATAAGGGCCTCGCGCTTTCCCAGATGGCCGTGACATGGCTCCCGGGTTCATCGCCATCCATCTCCACTTTGTTCCCCAGCCATGGCTTCGGAGCTGTTCCTGCCCGCCCTACTCATCTACAATACCGGCGACAACTCGAAGCAGGGCACGGGCGTGCAGTACGTACCGATTCCGAGTATGTCATATACCTACTCTATAACAGCTCCCACAGCAATGCTAATATTTCAGTTTGGTCAATCACCTACACGCTCCTCTCGCTCGGCATCAGCATCGCATGCCGCGTCTTCAACACCCCTCCCTCCCCCGCGTGGGTCAGGCTGGCCTGCTGCCTCAACAACACGACCAGCCTGCTGCTGCTGCTTGTTCAATCCCTCGGCGCCACGGTCGTCGGCTGCATTGGGCCGCGGCGAGCCGTACTTCCTAGTCAGCGCCATGGTCAGCAATTCGCTGACATTCGCCCTGGGCCCGCGGCTGCTGCGACCGAGCGACGACGCGCCGGACGACGACGGTGACAAGGACGACGGGGAATAGGAGGAAAGTGGCGAGGATGGCGATGCCATGGAGCGCGGGCCAGACGGCATCATTGACGAAGAGACGTCTTTGCTGCCGCAGCGTCTGGTCCGCCGCACGAACCACGCCGAACACAGAGGCTATAGGGGCGTGCTGCGCTGGAGGGAACGTCTGCCTCCAGACTTTCCTCGACTTCGCCCTCCAGTTCGCCAACGCGCCCCTTATTGGCGCCACCCTACGCGCCGTCATCAGCCTCACCCCGGCCTTGCACCGCCTCTTCTTCAGCGATAGCAACGAGGGCGGCTTCTTCAACGCCTGGCTCACCGCCGCCATCCAGAACATTGGCGATCTCTTCGCCTCCACACACACGAATTTGCTAGGTTCTGCGCTACGAGAAAGATGATGCTACTTAATCTCGTCCCCAAATACCGGCCATATTGCGCAGCCGCTCGACATGATCATATTTCAACCACGCAAGCAGTACTACAAGAAGGGAGTTGAAGAATGAGTCCGGTTGAGCTGCATTGACCCCGACACTATTGAGTTCATCCACGTAATTCAATATATACAAGCTCAAACATCTAATGGGTCAACCGTCTCATCCGGGTAGAAGAAATCAGGCCTCTATCCTTGAATCCCGAGGTGGCGTTGTTAAAATTGAAGGCCGTTCATCGCTCTGTTACGCCTCCACTATTTGAACCTCAGCCGGCCCACTCTCCAGCGTCCCCGCGCACCGCGAGGGAGGCTGAAATTACGCAAAAGCAGCTCTATGCTTGGGGGGGGAGCCTGGGGGAACATGAGATTAATATGGGCTGCGTAACTAAGCTTGCTCGAGCTTATGTGGTTAATGCTACCGTACGAGAGTTAGCTAAGAATGATTTGAAGACGCTCGATGCAGCCACTATCGCACTTAATTGACGCTGAGGGAAAAGCCTAAGGAATTTACAGCGCGGCAACCTTATATATGTTGGTTATGCAAAGCTTAAGTCGTAAGGCGTAAGGAGGATGAGGCGTTGAAAAAACAGAGAACTGCTAAGCGACTAGACCCTGCTAACAAGTCTATGAGCTACTGGTTAAGCAAGCTGCGAAAACGAAGTGAGGCAGCAACGTTATGTATTTTTATTTAAGGTTTGGTATTATGTTAATCCGAAAGCTGGTTGACTTTATCCTATGTATGGAATTAAATTGGGTGCGTTGAGTGTGTTTTCGCTAGAGAAGGGTACGAATTTAAAAATGGCATGAAGCTTAGTGTTTATTGTGCTCTAGAGGGCCCCGAGCGTAAAGGAGGGGTTAGTGGGGCGAGTAGTTCTGTTTTTGGGGCTAATACTTCGGCTCTATTCAGACCGTATGTTAATTAAAATAATCCTTCTTTTGACGATTATAAGAAACGCTGTGAATATTCTGTATAAATGTGTGGGAGCAAATGCCCAACTTACCGAACAAATTGTCAAGGCTGCAAAATTGCTTACCTATCTTAAATGCATTCCTTTATTACTCTCTTTCGTATCCTAAAAGCATCTACCTCGTGCGGCTCAAGAAAGTGTGCCTGATGATGAGCCGGAGAATATTCGTTCTATTTGCTCGTGTTGCTTTTCCAACTTTCGGTAATTAGCTCATGTTTCTACGGGGTATAATACGTGCAGGTCGTGGCTATGTTCGCCTTAGACGGCAGGTTAATGGAGGCCAAGCGAACACGCGCGTCAGGCTTCTGAGTGCAAACAAGGTGATATTCTAGTGAGGCGGGTGTAAGCAGGTGGGGGACTATGTGTATTGTCATGTATATATATAGATATGTGTAGAAGTATTTCTTTACGTTTATCCGTGGGAGCTGTATCGACTTAGTGTACGCTACGTCCTTACTTAATATAAAAGTAAGTAAAAATTAGAGGCGCTATAACTAAGACCTATTAAATATAGGATTTTTTAAATATTATAGCTAGTAGAGTAATACCTTAATAAATAATTTATTAGGTAGTAGTTATAATAATAATAGGGTAATAACTATAGAATAGTAATAATATCTATAAGTTATTATTATTTTAAGTAGAACTATAGGTAGAACTATAGGCTATATAGCGCGTTTAAAATAGTAACTATAATAATTTTTCTCTCCTTTTTATAAATACTATATACTTAAAGGCTAAAAATCTTTTATTATTATTATTATATTTATAACGTTAGTATTTTAGTATTTAATAATTAGTTTACTAGGTAACTTCTAGCGTATAGTATAGGCTTTTACTAATAGTAACGACTAGTTAAATTATATTAAGAACTACCCTAACTCCTATCTCCGTATATATAGAAGTATATATATATATATATATATATATGTCTCTAGCTAAGGGTTAATTAGAGGCTCTTAAGTATTTAATTAAGCTAAGTTATCGGGTATAGAGCCGTTATATAATATAGCTCTAGGCTGTTTACAGCAGGTATAGTAGAGGAAACGTTAATAATATATTAATAAAATAAATATAGGTCTATTTTTAGGCTTATTTAGTTATTATAAATTTTAGAAAGTATAAAATAAGATAGGATAAAGGCGGTGCGGGAACTAGGTAAGAAAAACTAATAAATTATAGGGGTTAGACTTAGTACTTTAGGTATAAGTAATTTTAAAAGTAGTAACAAAAAACTTTCTAAAAAAAAGTTAAAAGTTTCTAGATATAGAGTTACTATAGTAATATCCGTCTAGGGACTCCTATTTTAGGCTTAGTGCAGTCCCTGCGCTTATTTATATCGGGCATCGCTCCTCGCCCTATCAACCCGCCGCTTTTAACGTCTATAAAATGTCCTAGCCCTGTTAGAGCCCCTACGTATACCTGTGGCTGTCTGTGGCTGGGTTGGCAGACGCCAAGACCCTTGCTGGCTCCCTCGGCTGGCTGACCAGCCCTCAGCCGCGTTGACACGCAGCACAGCAACGAAGAGCATCACCTCCGCCGCCGTAGAGTGTCTTGCACGACGCGCGAAATCCAGACATAAGTTACTATGACCACCTCGAACCTAATCTTTCTTACTCCTTCGGAGCTCGATGACGAGGTTGATGATGCTGAGCTCCCTCTGGGACACATGGGCCTACTCATGCAAGCTTTCCTCATGTCCTGACTACGGCAAGCCCTGGCAGCTGCGAAGCAACTTCCTCACCCATTTGCAGGAGCGAAAGGCACATGGGCCCACTGCCACAACACCTGCCGCACGCCGTGCGATCGAGATAGAGTGGCGTTACACCACCGATCCATATCTGCCGCCTCGGGCGCCTCCAGATTTTCGTTCCCGAGAGGATCCTGACGAGCAAGTCTGGGACTACAGCTTTAAGGATGACACCGGCAAGGTGATAACGGGCAGGGGCACATTAAAGGAAATGGAAATGCACAAAGCGTTACGATGCCACCAAGCGGAAGGAACGGATGTCGCGTAGCTTCGTTCACAATGCTTCAATGCACAGGTGACAAGGAGGCCATACCATTACTAGACGGAGCCTATGTGCCAGTTCCAAAAGGTGCGGTGAAGACTGCACACATATGTAGAGCAGTTCAGCCATTTCGGAGAGCTGTTGCAAGCGTACAGACAAAGGTGACAAACCCTGCGATAGATTACCTGTAGCGCTGAAAATCCTTACGCCAGACCAGCGCCACCAGGCTCTGTCACATAACTATACACTTGGATTTGGCCTTCTCGACAGAAAACGTCTCCCGCGCTTCTTGTGTGTGTTTCCGACATGCGCCTCTCTGTTCTCCCTCTTCCATGATGACGATAGTGGTGTTGCTTCCACATATGCCTATCCACTCCTCGTCTTTGACTACGTATGAGCAGCCAGTTTCTATTAACAGTCCCTGGCCTTCGAGAAGAATCGCGCCGCGGAGGAGAAATATCTGACAGTCGCGGAGACATGGCATACTAACCCGGACACCACAGAAAGAGATTGGCGCATGTGCTCCGTTCGATCCGCCTGAATAGTGTACCTCATCCGAATCTGACCTGCCATACTCCTCATCATCAGCATTTCCCAGCATAGGGAGTGAGCCTTCTGATTTACCTCAGCCATTACCGCCCCTATGACCTGCTTCGTGTTTTCAGGGTCAAGGGAATCCCAGAACTCTCTCCCCCGCGTTGGAACTATCTTTCGATAGGCGGGCATCAGGATACAATAGAGCGCGAAGAGAGAGAGATGCAGCTTTGGGTTGGGCGGAAGCGACGAAGAATTGGACTTTTGTGGGTAAAGTAGACAGTGGGGCATCGTCGGCCTTGCAAAGAGTGCGGGGTAAATCCAACGGTCCATTTGTTTTGCGGTGCCACCTGGCTACGCCTGGTTGGTAAACAGTGGGCGATACAGAAATGGAGAGGCAGGTGCCTTGAGGAACGGAGTTCCGAGAGGCTTCTAGGACCCCACAACCCTCAACTCGATCGCTAGAAGAGGCAGCGAACTCCGTGGCCACTATTCTCTCGGCCAACTGCTAGCCACAGGCTCACAGCCACACACACACTCCGTCTATTCACCTCAATGCCCCGGCAGAACGCAGTCATCCTTTCCCGTCCATCATCCTTCTATATCACGTGTTGCCTTAAGGAACAAAGAGACAAAAGCTAACAGGGACCCGCACCCCCCAAAAACCGTAAAGTCGTCCGAGTACACCGTGCGTCCGGCGATATAGGGAGGCACGTTACCGCGATCGCTTACTTAGGTCAACCAATTTTGGACGTAAAATTGGGTATTAACGTTATCTGCCTTGAAGGTGGTAAATTAGGTACAGAAAATGGCCACGAAATAGCCTATTACATCACCCACTATAGTCGCCAGTCTTTCTAGCTTTCTCAATCATTAACGGTCATACTACTAGTAAATATTTAACGTGTAAGCCAAATGCGAATAGAAGGAAAAGAAATATTTATTTAGATTAGCTTCGCTCTCTTCGTCCTCTTTAGCTTTGCTACCTTTACTCTTAATACTCCTAACTACCTTTCTTTTACAATTCTTAAACTTATTAATATCCTTTTTAAGGATATCTAAAGAGCCTATTACCTTACTCTTAAAACGATTAATTAGTTTTTATTAATAGTAGATATGCTAGAATAATTTTTTAATAATATTATATATTATTTTGTAGTTTTTTCTTATTTAGTTTAAGCATTTTATTATTATTACTATAGTAATTCTTATACTAGTTTTAATATTTATTTAACTTAGTATTATTTAGAAAATTATTTTATATAAATATTCTAAAAAGCCTATATAAATAAGATATAGTAAAGAAGTAAAAAACGAAGTTTTTATATTATTTAAAAAACATTCCTATAATAGCTATAGTATTTAATTATTTAGTTTTAGGTTTACTTTGCTTTTTATTATTTAATAGCCTAGAGTTAGCTATTATTTAAGATAAAATTTATATTTATAAATCTATTATTATAATTATTAAAAGTAAGTTAAAAAGGACGTAGGCTAGCCTAAAAGTAAAGTAATAGTATAAGAATATATATACTTTTACTATATACACGGGTACGAGGAGGTATATAAAAAAAAGATAATAAAAGCGTAAACTACTAACTATACTATAGCTAGTAGTAGCACGTACGCTTCTACTAAAAAAAATTCTAATAAAAGAGAAAATAAAGTTTAGTAAAGATACTATATTAAAAGTATACAACTATAAAGTAGGTTACGGCTACCTTATACGCAATACCTCTTTTATAATAATCCTTACTATTATAAATTATTACTTTATTATTATAGTAGCTAAGAATTAGCAGCTAATATATACTATAGTACGTTATATATAGTAGACTAAGTCTATTAAAGCTTACGCAGTTTTAAATATACTATATAAAAATCTGCCTTATATATAAGTTAATATTAAGACAACCGTAAAAGAAACCCTAACTAATATTTAGTAAAAAATTACTTAGTAGTTAAGTATCTAGTAGCTAAAAAACTAATAAGTTATTTACTAAACTATTATTACTATTAAAGTATACCGTAACGTAGATATTATCTATATAAAAATTCTAAAAGCGTTTAAACTATTATAACTTTAAAAAATAGTAGAACTAGATTTAGAAACTAGGAAAACTAAATATATAGTAATAGATTTAATTAAGTAGAGCCTCCGTAATACCGCTAATTAGTACTAAAATAATAAATAGATAAAAAATAATAAAGACTAAATATTATAAATAATAACTAATAAAAAAAGTATTACTAAAATTTAAAAGGTTATAAAGGTTGTCGTGTAGGTAAAAGTAATAAGGTTATTTTAAGTACTAAGCGCGAAGCGTAAAGGGTAAAAAGTAATAAAAGAGATAGCTATATAGGGTTAGTATATTTAGGGTTATAAAAGCTTATAAAAAATAGAAAGTAATAAGTAATAAGTAATAGTACTTAGAGTGTTGCGAGTTAGGGCGGCGTAATTAGTTATATTTTTATAATTTTAAAAGTAACTATTAAATAGCTACCGGAGCTAAGCTTCTAATAATTATATAACTAACTTACTATTAATAAAGGAATAGTTTAATAAGAAGGATAATAATAACTAAATAAACAAGTGCTGGCCTATAAATCTATCTTTTTAGTATTAGACTTATAATTATAAATTTAAAGTAATAAGTAAAAATATTTAAATATATTAACTAAATATAAAGTTATATAATTAAAGTTTAAGCTTAAGTATATATACTAGCTTACTAAATTAACGTTATTAGTATATTACTAGGATTTTTAAAAGTATATAAGTATATTATAATCGCTTATTACTATAAGGATATAAGCTATAACTAATTAAAGTTTATAGCTAATAAAGGCTAAATATAACTGTATTTACTATAAATAATAATATTTTAAAATAGTTTTTAAAAGGGCTATATTAGCAATAAATAATTTTTTTAATTTTTTTTAAATATATATATTATTATTATTATTTTTAGAAAAGAGCTATATTATATAACTATACTATTATAAAAAGGTTTTATACTTTAATAATAAATTATATATATTTAAAAACTAGTACTAAAATTTTAACATACATATAAAGAGGGTAGAATACTTAATATTAGCTAATAAATAGCTAATACTAGCTTTATTTAATATAAGTCTTAATATGCAACTTAGAGAATAGGAGTATAAGAAATAAAAACTATTAAAAAAAACTATAGTTTATAGCTTAGCTAAATTAAGAGATACTAACTAAAGAATACTAACTAAGAAATATAAACTAAAACATATAAACTAAGAAAATAGTGCTTATTAAGTATAAAAGACTACTATACTAAATAGCTATATATAAAGATATAAAAGGCCGTTTGTCTACTAAAGTATTTAGAAGTTTATAAATTATTAAAGACTATATACTATATAAAGTATAAAAAGTTAACTAATTTTTTATAATAAGTGAAATACTATTTATTAAATTATATTTATTATTATTAGTAATATTTCTATAAAAGTAAAAGGACCTTTAAAGAAAGAGCTTTAATAATTAAAGTTAAAAAATAAAAAAAATAATAAATTTAAATAGTACTAGAAAATTATATTTTCTTATTATTAATAGTAAGGTTCTTCCTTAGGCGCTTAGTATAGTATATTCTTAATATAAAAATATAGCTAACTATTAATATAGCCCTAACTTTATTAAATAAGGTCTTTATTTATAACTAGAATATAAGGCTATAATAGATAATTAATAATTCTAATCTAAATAACTAATTTTTTAAGTTCTTAGTAGAGTATAGAGGGTTTAAATAATAAAAAAATATCCTAAAGATTAAGATAGAAATATAAAAGTAAAGAAGCAAAAAAAAAAATTAGTAAAATTTTATATTAAAATTAAAAATATTCTTTAATTATTATATAATTAAACTATATAATATTTATCTATAAGTTATTATTAACATATTATATTATTATTATTAATATATAGAAGATATAAAGCCAAAATTTATAAATTATATAAATAAATATAACTTTCTATCTAATCTATATAAAAGCGTTCATTAAATTATTTTATATAATTTATATATTTAATAGTATAAATATATATAATACTCTTATAATATTTGTATATTTATCGAATAAAAGGGTGTGGCTATAGTGGCTATATAGACGACTAAAAGGGGTTTTAAAAAAGGAGGAGTATATATATACCTTTATTATACTCTTTTAAATATAAAATTATAATATATAACCTTAGGTTATTTTTTAAAGGCTAAGTAGCAAAACTACTAAGCTTTAGTTAAAACTAGTAGTTATAAAACGTTTTTATAAAATAGCTAGTTATTAAAAAGCTTATATAAAAAAAAATTATTACTTTTATTTTCTTCTTATCTATATCTTTATTTATTAAATATTATATTATAGTATCTAGGCCTATTAGATTATAGAATACTAGAAGTGGTATAGTTGCATTAAAGATAAGATAATAAATTAAAAATATAAAATATAAATAATAGTTTAATTATTTTAATAAGGAGGTAATTAATCTAGTAAAAAATTAACTATATTATTAAATAGAAAAATAAAGAAAGCTAACTAAAAGATTTATAATTCTTATATATTAGTTTAATTTTCTAGATCTATAGATCTATTTTATAGATTTATAGATTTTAGCTTTATAGATTTATTTTATAGACTTATAGATTCTAGCTTTATAAATTTATTATATAATTTTATTATCTACTTATATTATTATTAGCTTTTAGGTTTTTAGTTATAGGGTCTACGTTAAAATTATTATTTAAACTAGTAATTAGTTTAATATTTTTAAGTTAAACTATTTATTATTATATTATTTTTATATAGTTTATAATACTATCTTTTTTTTTAAACCATTAGCTTAGAAGTTATTCTAGTTCTATTATATAGCTATATTAGCGTTACTATAAATTTTTTTTAGTTTATTACTTTTTTTCTCGATAGTATCTTTCAAAACTTAGAAATATATTATTCTTACTAACTATATTAAATTAGTTAGTTTAAAAATATTTTTCTATATAGTAATTACTATTTTAAATTTTAAATTGTCTATATTATTTTCTTTAGATATAGCAAGGCGTATAAATATTATCTTTATACTAATATATAAGATTTATATAAAGTATCTAGTATATCTATAGCTAAATATAAATATTTAATAGTAATTTATATATTAGCGCTTATTCTACTTAGAGAGATTTATTAACCGCTTATAAAAAATACTATAAGCTTAAAAAAAAACACTAAACGTCTTTATAAAAAGCTTTTTAATAAATTAGTAAAAGTATAGATAAAGATTTAGTAAATAAAAAAAATAAAAAAATATTTTTTTTTTTAAAAAAATAAGCTATTACTTAGTCTTAGGTACTTAAGGCTAAGTTAGATATTAAAAAAAAAAATCTTAACTAAATAGAATAGTAAAAAAAGTCTAAAAACCCTTTAGTTATTCTAAGTAGTATTTATTGTATTAGAAATAGTAATGCTTTTTATAGCGTATTATAAAGTAATTTTATTTTTCTTTTAAAATTATTTTAAAATTATAGTCTTAGTACTTTTTAAGCTTTTTAAGGTAGTTAAAGTTATATTTAAATTTTTAAATTTATTTTTAAAGGTTTTCTTTTTTATTTATTCTCTTTTACTAAATAGGATAGTACTATTTTCTATTTTTAATATTTTATTGGAAAAGTTTTTTTATTTTTTATTTTTTTATATTATTATTATATATAGCTATTCTATAAATTACTAGTTTTATATTTTATAGCGCCTTTTCTAAAAGGGTTATATAACAAAATAAATAATTTTTTATTTATTAAGGTAACTTTAGCTTATATATTACTAATATAACCTTTTTATTAATTTTATAAAGTTTAATCTTAGTATAGTCTAGCTAATTATTATATTATTTACTTTTAATATTTTTTTTACTAGCTATACCTTTTCTTTCTTTTTAAAAGGGGATTTCTTTTTATACGTTTTATTATAATAATTTTGATTTTATTATATAAAAATTCCGCTTTTTTATTATTAGTAGATTTTAATATTTTTTTATTATCTTTTTTATAATATTACTATATAATATATATTATCTTAGTTTTTATTATATATACTAGCTTTTATACTATAATTTAAAAAAATAGTATTATTTTAGTTATACTATATTAAGAACTATTATATATAAACTAAGTCATTAATTATTTAGGTAATATTAAAAGTATTATTTTATAGTTTAATTTATTCTTTTTATAAGTTTATTTATTTAAAGATAGTATATTATAAATATACTATATTTTATATCTATTCTTATTATAAAAGTTTACTAAAAGTTTACTATTATTATTTTTAATATATAAAAAGAGTATATATCTAAAATTAAAAAATTATATAAATAAATATAGCTCTCTACTGAATTTATATAAAAGCGTTAATTAGATTAGTTTATATAATTTATATATTTAATAGCGTAAGTAGATCTAGTAGTTTTATAAATATATAATTATTATATATTACCTTAAATTATTATTTTTTAAAGCCTAAATAGTAAAACTACTAAGCTCTAATTAGAACTAGTAGCTATAGAACATTTCTATAAAATAGCTATATATTAAAAAGCTTATACTTAAAAATACTAAGTATTTGTTTTACTTTTTGCTTACGTATACCTCTACTTACTAAATATAAGAGAATTTTTTATATTATTTTTATAAATTACTATTTTATTCTACTTTAGTTTATAAGTATACTTATATAGTTTATTATTTTTTATAACTTTTATAAAGTAAATAATACCGCCTATATATATAAATATCTAAACTATAAACTTAATAATATTATTAATTAAAATTATACCTGTTAAAAAAAATATAGTAAGCTTATAATTATAAAACTATAGCTTATAATTATAAAAGATTAGTTTATATACCTACTAAATATACTATAAATAGTAGAGATTTATTAGCTTAGTATTTACTTAATATACGTTAAGATAAATAAGAATAATAAAAAAAGCTTTTTTAAATACTAGCTAGTAAAACTAAGCTAGCTTACTAAGAATCTTAAAATTTTATTAAAAAAAAAGTTATAAATTTTTTAGAAAAAAATCTTTATATAAAAAAAAATATAGAGTATGTAGAGAAGATACTTTAAGCTATATATAGGTTATAAAAAAAATTAAAGAAATTAAAATAAACGTAATAAAGTAATAAAAGGCTAAAGTAAAAAAGCTAATAATATAAAATAAAAAGACATAAGTAAAATAAAAAAAACTAATAATTAAAAAAAAATTATAATTATAATAACTATTTAATTTATATATATAGACTAAAAATATAATAAAAAGAATAATTATTAATATTTTATAGTAGTTACTTAGTGTTAACGTAGTAGAAATTATTATAGTATACTAGTTCTTTTCTATATATAGTTAATTAGTACGACTAAATAAAAATATATTATAAAATATTATATAAAAGAGTTTATATAATAGTCTAAACTAAAACTTTACTATAAACCTAGTATTTTAGTTAGAAATATTATTTTTAGTATTTTATATTTATTAAACATATAATATAATAGTATATATATAAGTTATATTACACTATTTTCTTTCTTTATATAACAAATAAAGTAGATATATGTAGTAAATTTATTACTAACTACTAATATAGTATTATATATTACTTTTATTATAAGCTTTTTAAATCTTAATAGTTATATAATAAAGTTTATTATTAGTTTTATTTATAAATTTTAAATAGGTTCTATAGGCTATAAAAGGCTATATAAGGTATAGTATATATATTTATTTTATTAGTAGTGTATATATTTAACTAATACCTAGGTTACTAGTTATTATACTTATAAAGAATAGTATATTTTTATAAGTTTTTTTTAAAATTCTTTTAATGTCTTAGTATTTATAAAATAGAGCCTTATAGTATAATTATAGAGAGGTAATAAATAAAATACCTAAAGATTTTTTAGCGCTTTTTTAAATTTTTATAACTTTCTTATTCCTCTCCCCTAGAAGCTTAGACTACTACCTAGCGTAATATTATATTAGCTTTTAGGCTAGCTATATTTTTCGTAATTCTATTACCCTATTATATTTTAATATTTTAATATTTTATATAATAGGCGGTAACTATACTATAATTATAGCCCTAACTTATAAATAGTTAAACGCGTTAATAATACTAGACTTTTAGTAGTAAATACTTCTATCTAGTCCTCTAAACCCTTACGCGTAGCGTAGTAATAATAATAGTAAAATAATTTACGCACTAAACTACTTTTCTACTCTTTACTTACTAGTAGTCTTTCTAGCCTAGTATTCTTACTATTATTTAGTATAATATTTCCCCGCTTTTACCTATCCCTACTAGTTTCTTTGTATTTAATACCTTATGCTATTATTTAGATTATATTTACTATAAATATTAGCTTCGCTTTCTATAGTAGGTATTAGCTCTCTTAATAATTATCTAAGAAGTTTCTTTATTTTATTATTAACTAAATTCTTTCTATAAGACTTTTCTTTAGCCTATATAAATAAAATAATTACTTTTTAATAGAATACCTCTTTCTATTATATAGGGCCTTAGATAGGAATATATTATAGGTAATTATTAATAGCTATATAAAAGTTCTACAGCTACTCTTTCTTCTAAATATATTTAGTATATAGTTAGTTTTATACTAATAGTTATTTTAATAAAAGAGCTTTATTACTAGTACTTTCTACTTATAGTGCTAAGGGTACTCTATTATAATATTTAAAAATTTTAAAGAGTTATACTTAAATAGATTATTATACTCTAGTTTATAGTTCTAGTCCTCCTAAAGAATTTAGTAAATAATTATTAGTAATAATATATAGTTAGTAGGTATTAATATAAAGAAACTCGCTAGGTATAAGAGATAAATATAGTAAGTAGAATACTAGTATTATTATAGGTAATTTTTATACTATAGGTAAAAGTATAAGTATACTAACTTATTACTACTACTATTAGTCTTTTAACGCTCTACCGTTTAAAAGTATATATTATTACTTACTTATTATCTTAATACTTAATATTTAAAATATTATATTATTACTTATAATTAATAGTACTATATATAGCTTTATAGCTTTATTATTATATATAAGGTATAGGTATAGTACTTTTACTATATATAAACTTTTACTATAATATATACAGATCTTATAACAGCGCTTCTACTATATAAATTTAAATAAAATAACTTTCTTATTAGTAAAGCTATAATTATAAAAAATAGCTCGTTTTAAAGGGAATTTTAAGAAGGTCCTAGTTATTATATAATATCCTACTTACTAAGTATAAATAAAAATCTATATAACCTTAAACTTAAGAAATATTTTACCTCTATATTTAATCCTTTATTGCTTTTTAATTAGCGTATAAAATTAGCTACTTTTAATATATAGTATACTATATACTACAATATATATATAATACATATTTTAAAATAAATTACTTTCTAATATTATAAGTTATTTAAGTATTTAGTTTTTTTAGGTTTTTAAAAATATAATATTAATTATAGTATTACTAATATTTAGTATAATATTCTTTAGCTGTTATAACCGTCTTATAATACCTAGGTATAAATAATATAGTATTATTTATAGATTTTTATAATATTTTATTTTACATTTTATATATAGCTTTTTTAAAAGCCTTTATACTTTTTTTATTATTTTTTATACCTAAAGAGCCTTTATATCTTTTATTTCGGCTATTTTTAAATAAACTCTATATATTTTTAATAGGCGCTAGGACTAGACTATAGGGCGGGTAAGAATAAAGGCTTATATAATTTCTTTTAAACTAATCTAAAACGTTTATAGTTTTATAGATTTTAGTGTTATCTTATTAAAATTTCTAGTCTAGATATATATTGTTCTAGAGAGAGTTTTAAGAGCTTATTAAGTCTTGTCTAAAATAGTGTATTATTTTATCCTTAGCCTTTCTAAATAAAAGATCTTTTTAAAAGCAGCTTAAGCTTTATACTAAAATAGGTTAAGCTACTTCTTAGCTACTAAAGCTTAGTTATATCTATTCTATAACGTCTAATCTAGTAACCTAAACCTTACTCTACGACAATATTAATATATATATATATATTATTAATAGAAATAAGAGTAAAAATAGACTATTTAACTTCCCTCTTTTAATAGTAGGTTTAACTATAGAATTAAATATTTTTTTTTATAATCCTTATTAGTAAATAAGGTAGTTATTTTTAGAGTCTTTATAAAAACTAATTTAAATCTTTTTTTTATCTAAATAGATATCTAAACTTAAATAGTAATATCTCTTACTATAATTTAATTAATATTATAAATAATTAAGAACTAAAATAAACTAAAATAGACTTTTTTCTTTATATTTTAATATAATAAAAAGTAAAAAAAAATATACTTCTTTTTTTAATATTAACCATTTCTTTTCTAACCTTATTATTTCTTGTTTTTATAGTATTCTTATCTTAAATCGTGTCCTCGCTAGATTACTAAATTGTTTAAAAATAGAATATTATTAAAGTTTATATTTTTAATATTTTTAAGTTATTATTTAGCGTAAATAAGTCTTTTTTTAATCCTTTTTTTTTAAGTAATAATAGGTTTTTTAGTACTTATATATATAATTATTATATTTATATATTTATTAAATAAAAGAGTATAGCTGTGGTGGCTGTGTAGGCGACTAAAAGGGGTTTTAAAAAAAGGAGGAGTATATATATATGTTTTTACTTAATATATTAAAAAAATTACTTATATTACTAAAATATTTCTTCTTTTTTAATAAAGCGTTATAACGGTTTTTTACTAATATTTAGATTAGTTTTTAATAGTAGTCTTTTTTTTTAGGACTTCTAGTTAAGTCTTTATTAATAACTTTTTTTTTAAAAAGTTATTCTGGAAATGCTACCTTTTATAACTTTATTTATATTATAATTAGTTTTTTCTTTTCTTTTAATACGTTATATAGTATTATAAATAAAATCTCTAAATTTTTTTAAGATAGTAGAAATAGTAGAATAAAAGTATTAGTCTTAAAAAAAAGACTTACTTTAGATTTAAGTTTTAAAAATTTTAAAGCTATTATAGATATTTAAGAAATAAGAATTTAAATCTAAAAAGAAATTACTATATATTAAAATCTTACTAATAGATTATGTAATTAGGACTTATATAAGTATATATTAAAATTTTTAATCTAAAATATATAAAAAGTTAAATAATAAATCTAGTTTAAAATTTAGCTTATATAAGTAACGCTAAATCTAAAAAGACTAGTGAAAATCTAAAAGAAATCTATATCTTAAATAAAAAGTTTTATAAATTTGAAAATAAAGAAACAAAAATTTTAAGTTTAAAACTTATTTTTTTAAAATAAAGCTACGCTTTTAGCGTAGTACCTATATTTTTAAAGAAATAACTACTAGTTACTATAGGGGTTCCTATAAAATAGTTTTATATTATTTTAGATATAATAATAGAAGACGTAGTATATAGTTATATATTAACACGTTATACTAAAAATAGTTATAATAAGTTAATATATAATCTTTTCTAATCTAGTACCGGACGTCTATTTATAAAAAAAAAAGAAAAAAAGAAGTAGTATATTTATAGTATACTATAAAGTATTAATATATACTAGCGTCCCCGCTACTATATATATATAATATAAAAAAGTATAATAAAGTAGTCTACTACGCCGGGTAGTTATATTAGATTTTTTATAAATATTACTATATATACTATATTATATTATAATAGCTAAATAACTTTATTATATAAAGAGAGGTAAAGTATAGTGCCGAGACACTAGTCTAAAAAAGGTATAGACTAAAAAAAGTTATTCCCCTAGATACAGTTATAAAAATAAGCGTATATAATAATTATAAAAAAAGTTTTTATATTAGGTTAGTATAGTACTTAAACTTATAACCTTAGTATATAGATTAACGCGTGGCTTAGCGTGTGGCTAATAACTTTATAAAAATAATATATATAATACTTTTTATACGACTAAATCTATTTTTATAAAAACTAATTTACTAGTAATTTTTATAAAGTTTTAGTATACTATTAGAAGGCTCTATTTTTATAGGTAAGTAGGTATAAAATAAATAATAAGTCTAATAACTATAGACTACTACTTTATAGTAAAAATAGATAAATAGATAAATATATATTATATCTATACTAGCACTAACACTAGTACGGTAATAGTAATTATTATTAACTTATATAATTATAATAGTAATAAATTTTAAAAATCGTATTATTATAAACGCTAACCTAAACTATATTTATAAATAATAGTAGTATCTTCTAGCTATACTAAATAAGTAAAATAATTTTAACTATACTAAGTTTAAAAATAAAATAAAAATTTTTACACTAATAGTAGTATAGCTGTAAAATATAAAAAAACTAGTAAAGAGGGTATTAGTAATAATAATTAAATAGGCCTAGCCCTAAGGGTAAGAAAAGAAACTATATAAGAGCTATATATAGAATAGTAAATATAATAGGTAAATATAATAAATATAGTAATAATATATAGAAAAGTAGAAAAATATTTATAAGTTTAGGTAAAATAATATATAATAGTTTAAATATAAAATATAATAGTTTAGATATAAAATATAATAGCTTAGATATAGAATATAATAGCTTAGATATAAAATATAATAATTTAAATATAAAGGAAATAGGTATTTAGTGTAAAAAAATAAAAAAGTCTCTTTTTTATTATAAACCTATTAATAAGTGTTATTATAACCTATTAGACCCGACCGTTATAGTTAAGTCTAAAGTTTAAGACTATATAGAATTATAATTATACTTAGTAAGTTATTACTATACTTATAATTATAATCCCCTTAAGAATTTTTTTTAAATAAGTTAATTTATATAATAATAGCTTAACTAATAAAATAGTTATTACACTTTAAAAAAAACTTGAAAAATTATTTATTCTTATTCGTATTACCGCTTTATAAATATTTAAAAACTAAACTAATAACTATTATTATAACCTATCGGTTACTTTTTTAACTTTATTTTTATAGAAAATAGAGGTTATATTTATTTCTATTACTTTTTACTTCGACTATATAGGTAGTATAGTATTTAATAATAATTAATATTTATATTTATAATTGCAAATCCTTTTTTACCTATAAAAATAGTTAACTATAATACTAAGTATACCTATTTACTAGCCCGCCTATCTAGCCTACGTACTAAAGAAATTATATATAGGCCCCCCTAAAACTTTTAAATATTACCTAGTATTTTTATACTTAAAACGTTTTTACTATTACTATTACTATTAGTTTTACTATTAGTTTTACTATTACTTTTATTACTTTTACTATTATCTTTGCCGCCGCCTTTATTTTTATTATATTTTTTACGCTAAGGAGTATCTATTATATTTATAAAATACTTATCTTACCTATTAACTCTATTATAAATTATACGTTATATTTTTTTATTTTTTTTATTTTTACTATATTCTTATACGCGCGTATTAAAGCCGCCGCTAATACTACTAACCTAATATTTATAATTTTAACTACTTTCTTTATTAATAATCTAATTAACTTATTAAACTAGTATTAATTATTAAAGGTAGTTATAATTCTATTTAATAAATTATAATTAACTTCTTTGTAGACTACTAAATAAAATAATTAGCTACTTCTAGATAGATAAGTTACTTATACTAATATATATTTACTAGAGTCGTGTCTTTATTATCTATAAAATAAAAAAATAATTTAAAAAGAGCTTAGTAAACTATACTAAATATTTTAAAATTAATTAGAATTATTTTGTTGTTAGTATTAATAAGAGAAGGAGTAGTATTAGAATCTTTAAAGAAGAATAATATTTTAATAAGTATTATTTTTTATTTAATAAATGTTTAACTATATTAACTATAAGAGAGATAGAGGAGAAATATATAAATAGTAGTTATTACTACTACTTATATATTTCTTTAAAGAATATAGTAGTCTATACTACACTTTTTTAATTTAATATTTATTTAGGGGGGTATATTAAGCGTACTAGTATATATACTAGCGCAGCGCTATACCTTTTTTAATCTAGTTTTATTTAACTTTTTTAATATATTAAGTATAAAGGTATATATATACTCCTCTTTTTTTAAAACCCCTTTTAGTTACTCTAAGCTACTACAGCCATACTATTTATTTAATTAATATATAAATATATAAATATAAATAAAGGTATATATATACTCCTCCTTTTTTAAAACCCCTTTTAGTTGCCCCGAGCCACTACAGCCACACTATTTGTTCGATTAATATATAAATATATATAAATATAAATATATATATATCTAAAAACTATACTTATTAATATAAGTATAACTTTAAAAAAATAACTATATAATAGTAATATAAACTAAAAAATTTAAGAATATTAAATATCTAAAAATTAATATCTTAAGAACTAGTAGTAAACTTATTTATACTAATATCTAATTATAAATTTTAAAATTTAAAATAAATTTTTTATTATAAAAATTATATATATATAAAAATTTAATATTTAGTTAAATAATTTAATATTATAATAACGTATATATTTAAATATATTATATAAAATATTTATTTTAAAATATTATAAGATAAAAGTTTTAACTATAAGAGTTATTTCTACTAATAAAAGAGTATTAAAAGATTATAAATATTTTTAGTTATTAATTATACTTAATAAAAAAAACTTTATAATTTTAAGTATATTAAAATAGTTTAAACTGAGATGTTTTCTAATATATAAGTAAGTAAATGTTAAATAAAAGTAAAATAAAAGTATTAAAGCTTACCACTTTAGATATATATAAAACTTATAATAAACTTTTATATAATTAATTATATAATAGTAAGATTTTTATTATTTTTAATAAGTAAAAGTATAGAGCTATATAAATATAAGTATTATATATCTTTATAAATTGCCTAATTTCTTTTTTTATAATTATTTTAAAATTATTAAATACTATTAAGGCTTTATTAAGTATATAAAATTATTTATATAGTTATTACTAAAACATTTAATATTATTTACCGTTTTACAAGTATTTAAAAATAGAAATTAGAAAGTTAACTAATATATTTTTTAAAAATTAGTATTTAAATTTTTAGTTAAGCTAAAAATTTATTATAATACGCTACTTTAAAGTGAAACTAGACTAAAAGTCTAGTAAAATAATCTTATATAAGATTACTACTTTTACTTATTAAATAAAATTTAAGTTTTTATTAATTCTTAACTTAATATAATAATATATTAATAAAGAAATTACTTATAAAGCTTTATTAGAGGCTTAAAAACTAAACTATTTTATATATAATACTATTAATATTAAGAATAATATAAAATAACTAGTTAAGTTACTTTATATAGCTAAGAAACTAACTAAAATAAATATAATAAATATAGTTAAAGTTAATAATAATAATAAAGTGCCTAAAAGTTATAAGATTTTAAAACTAAAAAAGTATAAATAAAATAAGTTATTACTATATTTAAATAAGTTAAATAATACTAATAAGTAATAGTATTTTAAAATAAAATTTTTTTATTTATAAATTTATTTACTATATCTTTTTAAGTAAACTAGACTATATTATTAAATATAATATAACTAATAAATAAATATAATCTTTTAATTAAGAAATATTTAAAGTAAAAATAAAATAAAAATATAAAATCTTATAGGGTAGAAGTAGTTTACTTAGTTAATAAAATAATAATAAAAAAAGTAAAAATAAGCTATTAAAAAAAAAGTATCTAGCTTACCTATTTAAATAAAAACAGACTAAGAAAAAATAGCTAACTTAGTTATTTATATAAAAATAAAATAAAAAAATATAGTTAGTTTAAATATTAAAATAAATATAGACTTAAAAAATAGCTAACTTAGTTATTTAAATAAAAGTAGTCTTAGCTATTTAAATAAAGAAAAAAATATTTAGTTTAGTTATTTAAATAAAAATAAACTAAGAAAGAATAGTTAGTTTAACTATTTAAATAAAAATAAACTAAAAAAGAATAGGTACCCTAATTAGTTAAATAAAAATAGACTAAAATAAATTATTTACTTAATTAGCTAAGTAAAAGCTAGCTAAAAAGAAAATAATTATATTAGTTTACTTAATTAACTAAAGATAGATATAAATATAGTAAAAAAAAACTAAATAATAAAATAAAAAAAATAGTAAAAAGCTAAAAAAAAAAATATATAAGTATACTAAAAAAATCTATAATAAAAAAATTAATATATAAAAGTAAAGAGTAAAACTAGCTAAAAAATAAAATAAAAATAAGCTAAAAAAAAAACTAATATAAGCTAAAGAAAAAAAAAACTAGCTAAAAATATATAAAAACTAATTAAATAATAAAAATTAAATAATAAAATATAAAATTATTTAAGAATAATAAAAACTAAATAAAAATAAAAGTAAAAATAAAAATAAAAGTAAAAATAAAAATAAAAGTAAAAATAAAAATAAAAGTAAAAATAAAAATAAAAGTAAAAATAAAAATAAAAGTAAAAATAAAAATAAAAATAAAAATAAAAATAAAAATAAAAATAAAAATAAAAATAAAAATAAAAATAAACATAAAAATAAAAATAAAGTAAAATATTAAAAAGAAATAAAGTATTTATTTTATATAAAATTATAGAATTTATAACTTAAAAAATAAAAAACTAAGTAGAATTAAATATATAAATTTATTTTTTACTAAATAATATTAATTTTAATTAATAAATAAATATTTAAAAATTTAATTTTAATTTTTTACTTAATCTCTTTAAGTTTTTAAAAATAATAAAGATACACTATTATTAAAAAAATATAATTATATATAAATATATAATATAAAAATATATAAGCTAAATTTATATATATATTTTAAAATATATAAAATAAATATAATAAATACTATAGTTTTAATTTTATAATTAAATAGATATATTATTATATTTTTAAATACTTTTATAATACCTTTTAAATTATAAATGAAATTAGTAATTTACTAATTTAATCTTATTAGTTTACTAAGCTTTAGTATTATTACTATATATTAATTATATATTTATACTTAGTACTTATATATATAAATTACTTATTTAATAATTTACTATATATAAAATAGCGTACGCCTTTTATATATAAAAAGGAGTACTTTTTAAAAATTTCCTAAAGTCTAATAAATTAAATAAATTTTATTTTTATATTTTCTTATATATATATATATAATTTAATTATTTACCTAATTAAATTTTTATTATTTTATTCTTAAATAGTTAATAGACTATATAAAAAATCTAGTATTTAATTTATAAATTAAGATAAAAAATTAACCTAAGTATAAAAAAATTATCTAAAAATTATCTAAAAATTTATTTTTTATTTTAAATATTAATTATAACTTAGCTATTTTATTATTTAATATAAATAATACTTAAACCTTTACTATAGTAAACTAATAAGCTAAATTATTTATAAAATAAAAATAATAATAAATATCTACTATATTAAAATAAATTTTAAATACTTTAAGTATATACTAATTTAGAGTTTTTATATATATTATAATTATTATATTATTATATATATTATACTTTATTTATACTACTAAATATTTAAAACTATATTTACCTTAAAGATTAGTAAAATATAGCTACTAGTTAGCTAATATTAATAAAATATATAATATAAACTTAAAAAGCTATTATAATTATTTTTACTTTTTAAAAGTTTTTAAAAAAAATTAATTAAAATTATATAACTTTATTACTATACTAAAAAACCTTTACTTAATATATATATAGTGTTAAAAATATTTCTAAATAAATTTATTATATAAATTAATACTTATAGTAAATTATATTAATACTTTTAGTAATTTATATAGTTATAAAACTTTAAGTTATTATAAATTACTATTACTAAGCTAGACTCTTTAATTAGTTTATTTAGCTTTAGTAGACTAATATTTTTAGTAAAAATAGATTTTTTAGCGTTATAAAATAATTAGTAATATATACTAATATACGCAGATACTCTAGAATAAAAATAAAAAAATTTAATATTAAGTAGAAATTACGTTACTATAGTAAAATTTAAATTTAATAAAAAATAAACTACTAAACCTAAAAAAAAAATAACAGTTATAATTAGAAAGAGTCTTAGTAGATTTTTAAATATATTTATTCTTACTATTAGTTTTTATAGTAAAGAAAATATATTTATAGTATAATTATACTACTTTTATTAATATTTTATTATTAGTATATCTCTATATAATACTAGTTTATAGCTATAGTATAAAACGTTCCTTATTTAGAAATTATAGAGTAATAGTATTTATAAAACTATTTTATAGCTCTACTAAGTCTAGATTTTATCTTATAAGATAACGCGTATTAGTAACACTTAAATATAAAGCGTAATATACTTAAATTAATAAGAATTTATAGAGCCAGTTCTATAATTATTACTTTTTTAAAAATATAACTAAACTTAATAGTATTTCTATAAGTAGTAATATAGTTTACTTAATACTTAAAAAAAAACTAAAGTATTAGCTTAGTATAACTATTTATTTATTAGTTTTTAATATAAATAGTAGGGGGATACTATTAATAGTAAATAGTAAGACTAGTAAATAAAGATAATAAAATAGATAAAAAGCTTCTATTAGTTTAAAAATAGGTACTATTATAAAAAAAAGTAAGTTTATAAATAATATTTTTAATATTAAACGTATACTATAGCTTACCTAATAAGGCGTTTTATAGTTTAATAGTTTTATTATATAATACTAATACTAGCATTTTACTATTTAGTAAAAAGACTATAGTACTAATAGAATTTAAATAGTCTTTAAATATCTATTATTATATACTTAACTCTATATTCTATAGCTACTATAAAAAAGCTAATAAGTAAAAAAATTAAAAAAAATCATACCTAATAATAATAAAAATAATAATAATAATAATAATAATAATAATAATAATAATAATAATAATAATAATAATAATAATAATAATAATAATAATAATAATAATAATAATAATAATAATAATAATAATAAT